>VUQK01010749.1:0-10724 GCA_015106715.1 Bujurquina vittata | reverse complement strand
CCTCAGTCTTGACAGAATAAGGAAATGTAGTTATTCAGTATGTAACTGCATATAGGAGCATCTTTCCCATACACATTAGGCCCTGCAGCTCAAGCATCATTTAACACCACTAAACCCTGCTGCTACCAGGTGTATTCCTTCACAGATGATGCATTTTTCCTGCTGGATATTACATTTATCTGCGCTGCAAGCTTACACCGGCAGCATGCCCGAAGCTCCAGTTTAGTCCCCAGAACACAACTCCAGCTCAGACCCTCAGACTGAATATGATGAATGTTTAAGCAACATAGGCAACATAGGCCAACTTAGAAAAATTCAAGTAATTTCCTTCTTATTCTTAAATGCACGGTCATACCTGGTCAATGTAAAAAAAATAATTTCAGCAAACAAGCATTGGAGCGTTTTGATTTTTAACTTTATACATGCGCATCCCTTCCAAAGAGCACCACAGTCAAAAACGGAATCCAGGAAGCGCTACAAATCTTATTCAGCTTCCGTGTGGACTGGGGATGGGAATTGCAGATTATGTCACATGCAGCAGTTATGCAATACTCAATACATTGCACATGACTATCTGTGTAACTGCACAAGAAACGGGCAAAACGCTGGATTTCTTTCCTGCAATGTGGTGCCATTGTGTCTGCTTATTATCACTATTATTAAATTTCAGTGAGCCCTTTCAGTAAATTAGGTCTCTGATATGTTTATCCTCCTTGCCTGACAATAATTGTGGAAGTGATAAGATGTAATGCCATATCAATCACATAGCGCTGATAGACGACAGTCTCGGATAATCGTGAAAGTGGGTGTGTACTCGGTGCCAACAGAAATGGTGAACTGTAAGCAATATCCTCTGATTAAATAATAATAATAATAAATGATATGTGCAATAATGTGAAGGTTATTTCCTCTGAGTTACAGACTATAGACTGCTGTCCACCCTTGGACAGAGTGAAGTGTTTGAATGGTTCGAAAGCTGAAGCAGGAAGGCAGTGGTGAAGCACACACACATGCGCTGCAGGGGAGGGATTTATGTGAATTATTAAAGTTGCCAATTAGACGAGCTGACATTTAGATCAAAAACACCACGGCACTGGCTTTTAGCAGGTTCTTCCTTTTTTTTTCCTCCTCTTTCTCCATCTTTCTCACACACATGCACATATTCACACCCAACTTTACAAAGGGCACCAAAGGTAGCACTGCTCTCTAATAAATGAATTACCACAGAAAAAAAGGTCAAATCAAGTGGCCAGAGAACAGTGAAGCAAACTGGATGAATTGGTCACTTATATTTTATACTTGACATTTCACATATATCTCAAATGAAAGAGGCTTTCCTTTCTTATCTTACCAACAAGCTGTAGGGGGTAGCTGAGGAAAAGTTAAATATTTCATTCGGGGTTTTTTTTTGTTTTGCTTTTTTTTGGCTCAACTTATGCCCGAAAAAAAAAACAGCTGTTCAAATCCAGAGAATGTTAAATATGAAACTATTTACAATGGCCAGCTTTGCTTAAAGCACAAAGATGGGATAACAGGAGAAAAAAAAAACTTAAATATGAGTGATTAACACATGCTATCTGTAAAAACCCCCAAAGTGTCCTTCTGTTTCCAATTTTAGCAGGCCTCTTAATTTTTTAAAAATACATTAATGCGTGTACGATATGTCAAATGTTTCCTCTGAAAACAGGTTTTTGTGTTTAAGCTCTAAAGAATGCCATAATCAGTGTGCATATTATTCTGTTCCACAGATAGTTTCAGCAAGCACCTACCGTGGTGGTGAGTCAGGGTACACACTGTTGATCTGTGACAGACTCTCTCTGTACGAGTCAAAGTCCAAACCAGGAGGAAAGTCTTCCAAGCAGCTAGACCTCAGTTCACCTGCTGAACCTCCATAAGAAAAACCATCTTGTCCTGGGGAGACAAAGAAATTGACTCCATGTTTTGTTGGAATTAGACTTTTGTCTAACTACGGTTTATTTGACCCTTTTATGTAGTGTTCATGTGCATGACCTCTCATCTCACACTCCAGCTGATGCACATTACTTAACAGCAAGACAATAAAACCGATAAAGTAAAAAATCTTTTTCATTCCACCTATTTAAAGCCAACTTTCTCATGTTCATGAAATAATGTCCGAACTCTCATCGCTATAAACCCCAACCCAACACACAAAGAAATAGAGGTACGAGAATGGACCTAAAAAGGTGCCAAGCTTTGTCGCTCCAGCTGTACCCTAGTGGAGTACAACATTGTACCTCTGAGCCTAGGAATTTAGATTTTTGTACCTCCTGAAGGTCCACAGTAAATCACCCCAAGGGTACAAAATCAAAATTCCTAGGCTCAGAGGTACAATGTTGTACTCCACTAGGGTACAGCTGGAGCGACAAAGCTTTGTACCTTTTTAGGTCCATTCTCGTACCTCTATTTCTTTGTGTGAACCAATGCCTTAATACCAACTTATTGCCTTTAAATACTGTATTTACATTCTAATGGGAAGCTTAAAAAAACCTTCCAAAGAGGCAAGTTTACACTTTGTCAACAGGTGTGTCACAGACTGACCATAGCTTGCTCGAAGGTGAGGGTTTCGGAGTCGACTGTCTTTGCGCAAGCTGCCGACGATGATGGTGACGCAGGAGAGGAAGAGGACTAGACCTATAACGATCCCCGCCACCACCAGCGGAGACACCAGGAGAGATGCCTCCCCTCCTGACTCCCTCTCACTCCGGCAGTCTGGGTACTCCCCATGGCTCTGGTTGGAGCTCACTGCAGGGAAAGGAGAGAGATGCAGGTCAGGGTTGTGTGTGCATTTGTGTGTTTCAGTGTGTGAGAGCATAAATTACTATAGTTGTTCCTACTTTAAAAACATGACTTTCAAGCTTTAGGGAGTGCACTCTGAGAGAAATTCAACTACTATAAATGATGAACAGTTACATTCCTTGTTATTAATAGTATGAGTAGAAAAAGAGCATTTGGGCCACTCAGTTAAATATTAAATTGGTTACAAAAGAAGAGAAAAAAGACTTTTCTTTTTAAACAAATTGTCTCTTAAGTATGAGATGTGAACATACTAACAAATTCAGGGTCACGGGGCTGGAAGCAAGGTCAAATGTCATGGGATGAAAAGCAGGCTACACACTAGACAGGTACTAGAGCGATACAGACAGCCACAGCTACGGCTGATTTAGAGTCACCAATTAATCGTGCATGAATCTCTGTGGCGTGTGGGGAGAAGACAGAGTATCCAGAGCAAACTATTGTCCTGTACGTGTAAGTGTAATGAGCAGCTGGAAGTTACAGTCATGTGAAATACCCTGTGCTTCAATAGATTGTTGAACCACCTTTAGCGGCAATAAATTGAAGTAATCTTTGTATGACTTTATCAGTCTCTTACATCATTGTGGAGGAATTTTTCCTTGCTTTTCTTTACAATGTTGCACGCATCAGCTGCCCAGGTCCTGTGGCTGCAAAACAAGCCCAAATCATCACCCGTCCACCACCTGTGTTTGACAGCTGCTATGAGGCTGTTTGCGCTGATATGCTGTTTGCTTTCACCAAACAGAATGCATAGCGTCAACACTGATCTTAATGTCAATGGGCATTTATTGAATGAATAAAGCTTCTAGCTCTGCTTTGATCTTCACCGCTTCCTGAGCAAAACACATGGCACTGCAGCTGTTAAATATTACAGCATGCAGCATTATCATACGTCAGCAGCAGCTAAGTTTGTCTGTGTTGTATAAGAAGTCTTCAGGGGAACCGAAAACGATTTAGCTGAAAACGAACCACTGTGCAGGTTGCGGTCGGTAAAGCATATGTTTACCTGCCACTACCAGATGACCACATGATTAACACATTGTGTTTTTTAAATTGTCTTATCTACATGGATCTACTTATCCATGAATAAATTAGTAAAAATGTAAACATCAATCAGCTAATCTAGTCAAAGTTGAGAAAGGGTGTTAAAAAATAATGCAATAAATAGTGGCGATCAGTTAATATTGTAAAGAAAATCAGACTAATATTGTCTTTCAGAGACACTAGACTTTAGAGTACTTGGTAGTAGATATAGGTTAGGGTACCAGATACACTATATTGCCAAAAATATTTGCTCATCTGCCTTTACATGCATATGAACTTAAGTGACATCCCATTCTTAATCCACAGGGTTTAATATGATGCCGGCCCACCCTTTGCTTTAACAGCTTCAACTCTTCTTGGAAGGCTTTCCATGAGGTTTAAAGGTGTGTTTATGGGAAGAAGCAGTCTGCATGCCCATGTGCTTGGTTTGATACACACATGGCCATGAAAGTGACTGGAACACCTGAATTCAGTTATTTGGATGGGTGAGTGAATACTTTTGGCAGTTTAGTGTAGATTGTTTCAACCATCTTGGGGAACTTTTCACAAGTCTTCCACAGATTTAGGCTTCAGACTCTGGACTCTGTGTCCAGAGTCTGACGTGTCCAGATATGCAGTTAGACTCTACGACTCTAGCTGCATGTGCAGACTCGTCTGTCCATTATCCGTCTGTCGATCAGGTGTCTGGCCTTCTGATGCCAGCAGTACACCAGGGGGTCATGTTATGTAACTGCTGCCTTGCCCTGCACGCATTGCGCTGCCTCCTTATTCTCTGTCCTTCCCCTCCTCTTTCCCCCTCTTTCCAGCTCTCTCTCCCCGAGGACTTATTCCATTTCAGTGTGTGACAGATAATTAGACCGAGAGCCTAGGCACACAGTCTCTCTCTCTCTCTCAGTCATCATCATCATTAGATTACAGACCGATTCTGTTCCTCTCCATTTCTGTTTCATGTCTCATCTGTCTGTTTGCTCTGCCTCTCCAGCATCAGCCTGTTTCTCTGTCTGCCCTCTTATCTGTCTTCCTGCCAATCTCTTTCAATCAGTCTGTCTACAATCACAATACAGGTGAAAGGGAAGACTTCTTTACTCTTTTCCTTTATTTTTCTGTTGCAGCTGTTTTGTTCATGCAACCAAAAGTGTTCTAAAATTGTTAAGCTATTTACTTTGTTGTGGATAATTAATGTTGTTTGGATTCATTATTTATGTATCACAGTGTAGTTTAGATGTTATTTCTCTGTATTATGGCAGGCTGAGCACATTGATGCATCCATTAAGGGACCATTACACAGTACTTTAGTGTGCCCTCTGTGTGTACTATATCAGTAGTAAAAACTGAGCTAAGAAGTAGCTGTTATTTCAGAACACCTTAAAAGAAAGTCCATATTCTCCTATTTATTAAATGTATTAATCTTACATTTGACCTTTGTATTTTATAACCGATGCAGTATTTTTTATGTGTATTCTTCTGTATATGTTCTACATTTATTTATTTAACTACAACAACAACACATTTTTCTGGTGGTGCACACAACAAAAATGAAGTTCATTTATTTTTCATCAAGTCATGCTGGTATCTGATAAACTCACACCTTGATTATATTTCTCTTGTTTACTAACCCGGTTTTAATGAAGCCGTAATTTCAGACAAACCTGTGATTAGTCCATATTAGTTAAATATTAATCAACTCCCCAAAAAACTGGTCACGTCGTCCAGTGATGTGTTTTGTAATTTATTGTAATATAAAGGCCTTTTTTGGCATTGTTGATGATTATGGTTTCAAATAAAAGCAGCCATCCAAATAATGAGTGCTTGGCGTTCATTCATTCACATATCATGCACATTGAAGAGGCAATGGGCAAACTGTACATATTTTCACAACAATTTTGCCTTTTGGACTGAGAGACCTTCAAGTTGAATGCTGAATGCTTGAAGGGTAAGCACAAAATTTTGACTTCTGTGTCTTCCACAGCAGGGGAAAAGCTAAAGAACCAGCAACAATGCAAACATGAAGAAGAGCAGCCCGCATTACCAGCTGTCTGACATATTTTTGGCAGTGCGGGCCAAGTAGCCGTGGAGAGCTACGGCATATAGACGTGCGCCTTCAAAGCTCTGCGTAGCATTTACACAGAGACGGCGCAGTAACATTTCAGAGCCTCTGGGACCGGAGTCTGGAGACACAGATGGAGACTTCCATCTGATACATTTGCTGTTGCTTTTTTCTATCTTTCTGTCTTTAGCGGCATTGAATATAAAGCAGGAGGAACAATCAAAGTCTCTAAATGATTTACACACAATATTATTTTCATTCAGTCTCTGGGCTTCTCCGTTGCTTTTTTTCTTTTCTTTTCTCCCCTGAATGTCTGCGTCCATAATTCTGTTGTCAACAGTAATTTGGCTTTACACATTCCCGAGAAGAGGAAAATGTTCTCTCACCCCAAACGATTCTCAGTGGACCTCTCTACTCTCTCGATAATGTTTCTTCTCTCGCACACTTCTTTGTCTCCTCTTTCTCTCTCCCCTAACATGATTTCCTCTTCAATTCGCTTCTCATCTCTTCCTCATAAACTCCATTTTCTCTCATTCTCTCCAGAGAGAACTCACAAGGAAATCTATAATTGTATAGATTTAAATTTGCATAAACCTTGCTCCCTTTGTAGCACTATATTACACAAACACACATGCGCATACACATCTACCTTTGTGAGGACATTCACTGACATAATGCACACACAGCTATCCCAGCTAAACGCCCAACACTATTCCTAACCTATAAACTACACTGATCAAAAACACTCCCTAAAGGAAACACTCAGTTAAACTTCAGGTTTCAGTCTGTCCAGTTAGGAAGCATAAACAATTGTGAATCCATTTCACATGCGCTGATGCAAATTAAAGTGACAACAGGTGCACTGGAGAGGCAAGAAGACAGTCCCCAAAGGGATTGATTTTGCAGGTTGTGTCCACAGACCATTGCTCTCTCCTTATTCTTTCCATCTGAGTTATTCTCCAGTTTTACTTTGCTAGTGTCCTTGTCACTGCTGGTAGCAGGAAAATGTACTTGAAGTCCATTCAGGTTGCACAGGCAGTCCAGCTCCTCCAGGATGGCACATTAAGTTGTCACAAGAAGATTTGCTGTGTCTCCCAGCACAGTGTCAAAAGTGTGGAGGAGATATCAAGAGACAGCTAATTTATGCACGCAGAGCTGGATAGGGGCTGTAAAAAGACATCAATCAAGCAGCAAGCCCGGTATCTGCTCCGGTATCTGCTGGAGGAACAGGGGGGACACTGCCAGAGCCCTGCAAAATGACCTCCAGCAGGCTATTCTTGTGCACATTAATGACTAAATTATCAGAAATACTCCATGAAGGTGGCAGAAGATGCTGGCATCCTTTAGTAGGACCTGCCCAGCACCATGCAACTCAACTGACAATCGCCAAAGAAGACCAGAACTAGCAGCTCCACCACTAGCGCCCCATTCTCTTCAGTTAAGTTGCAGGCATCCTAACTTTTGCAACTGTCTCTCCAGAATCTTTCAAATTTGTCACACGTGAACCTGCTCTTGTTTAATTCTGGCAATTTGGTCACAAACAAGCACGAGCAGTCTGCTGTAGGTCATTATGTAGAGCTCTGGCAGCTCTGGAACAGATATTGGTCCTGCTTGGGGGTCCATACACTTCAGTGGTCCTGTCCAGCGCTCCTTGTGTCTCCTGGTGTCTCCTTCAGACTGTGCTGTGAGACATGTCAGCATGTATGGATGTGCCATCCTGTAGGAGCTGGACTACCTGCACGGCGTGAATGAACTTCAGTTTAGAACTAGTCAGACAGTTTAATAAGTTAACTTGAAAATCAAATAAATAAAATAATGATTTGCCTCATCAGTTCGCATACTTAAGTTTCTGATCTGTTTCCACTTACAGTGACAATCAATTTTGCTTACACTTCATTAAAATCAAGTTTTTTAATGACAAATAAATTATGATTGGCGGACACACGGAGCATGTTTGACATGTTCTCTGCATTAGGCCACTACTGCCAGTTCTGTGCATCTTTAATTAGACATCATTCATACTAATTTGAGGACTTTGTAATGTACCCGATGGGTGGTAATTTGTTTTTATATTATAGGTGAATATAAAGGACACTTAAAACAGATGTGGTCAAATCACTACTTTAAGGAAACCTCACTCTTGGATGGTCACAATGCAACATCATTTATTTTAGCTTTCATGTTGTACTTGGTTAATGCTCTCTTACTATATCATACTAAAATGGCTTCTTCTCATCGAGAAAGAATTTGCTTCATTCAGCAGCAAAGATTTTATTGTCCTATAAGGAAGCTGGGCAAGGCTTTTGTTCTTTCCACTTTAAAATGATTTAAGACAGGAGGAGAACTTAAGTGATACAAAGAGTAAAGTAAGAGTGCAGAGAGAAGGCAACCACACAATAATTTTGAAGTGGGGAAGACAGGGAAAGGAAGAAGGAGGGAACGCTTGTAATAAAAGATGATAGTGTTATATTTCAAAAAACCCTGAGGGGACTGGACGCAGCTGCAGAGACGAAGTAGAGAAGGAAGGTAGAAATTTTGCTTGTACATGTGTGTTGGTGATTCTTGGCTATATGAGCCTTAAAGAGTAAATACACCCGTCCAAAAAAATTAAATTGAGATAAATAGGGGTGAAGCTGAGGCGAAAGGTGACAACTCAAACTCTCACCAAAACTCACAGGGAGAAGTACAGTTCATTGCTTTATAGTAAACTCAAACTTTGTAAGAGAAGCCCGGAATTTACTGTAGTAGAGAAAACCTTAAGAGCGTTTCTACTGCTATGTGTGAGTTGATAAGCACCTATTATCCAAAAACAAACAAACCAATATTGTGATGGTGCTGAAATTTTCCTAGAAGGTTAACGTTTATTGTTTTATTTGTTTAAATTTGATTGTTGTTTACAAATATTGGATGCATTAACTATAAGTGAACTGATGCAGGCTATAGTGCTAATCATTTTTAATATACACTATATGGACAAAGGTACTGGGCCCTCTAGACTTACAGGACCTGCTCAATCATGGAGTGGCTGTGGTTCCTAAGTGCTTCCATTTTGCCATAACTCTTACAGCTGATTGTGAAATGTCTAGGAAGGAAGAAATTTCAAAACTCTCTTGTTGCAATGGTGGGTTCCACGCTCAAATTCAATGAGCGCTTTAAAATGACCTATTCTTTCACAAATGTTTGTATAGGCAGACTGCATGGCTAGGTGCTCAATTTTATACACCTGTTTCAGTGGGGCTGAAAATACCTGAACTCAAAAATTAAGTCAAACAATTTTGTCCATACAGTGTATTTGGTGATCTCCTCGATCTTCCTCTAGCTCTATCTTAGAGGCAAAATCAAAATTTTTTAACAAAAACAAAATTACATCATCGTTCACCTGTACTGCATTTGTACTGTCAGCTGCTTAATCATAGCATGCTCACACACTACAAATGGTGTGCAATGCCATTATTTACTGCAACACAGCATAACACTGTCACTGTGAGCCATTAGAATGCTGATTTAAGCACTTCGCCACAGCTGCAGTATTTTTTCTTTTTTTGGTCATCTGGTCATATTGTTTCACACATAAATTGAACACAATTTTTTAAACACCCTTAAAGCTGACGATAAACAATAAAAACAGAAGGAGAAAATGCCAATTAAAATTACACACATTACACACTCACTCAGGACAAAATGTAAAAGTAAAACCAGATAAAGCCATACGAGGAATTAACATTCAACATAAAACATGAAGTAACTGAAAGAATGACAAATAATAAACAGTAAAGCAGGCAGTGGGAACTCAGGAAGCACACACAGAGCAAAATAGGAACTAAGAATAACAACAATAAACAAGAATCAACACAAAGACCATACTAAACATACAACTGTGAGCAAAATCCCTTCAGTCTTTTCATTTTTGAACAATATATGTACTTGTGCATGGTAATGGGGAAATGGAAAATGACCTATTTTGTTGATTTGTTAGATGAGAAGTGCAGTCTCTGCAGCAAAGCATTTAGTACTCAGAGACCAATCTTTTTTTTTTTGTCTAATTGGTGCAGCACTGTCCTGTGATTCGAGGCAGGTCAGCAGTTCAAGAAAAGTTAGAGATTTTACACATCCATGTAATTTTACAATTTATTCTAGGATCATTTGTTTGTGTTAAAGGTCAAACTGTATCTTCATATGCGTGTGTGCCTGTCCAGACTGGTGCCTCACTAAGAGTGTCATAAACTATAAAGGTTGCATCACTTTATACATTAGCTGCACAAATTATACAGAAGCATCAAGCAGCCACTCAAATTCAACCTGACAGCTTGTCCTTAAACGTTACAGCCACCTTCTCTTCCATATGAAGTATACCGTAGCACTGACTCAGAGTGCATCCATCGACACCAGAGCTGGCAAAAGTACTGACATTCTGTACTTAAGTAGAAGTACAAGTACCTGTGTTAAAAACTACTCTGGTAAAAGTCGAAGTACTGGTTCAACTTCTTTACTCAAGTAAGAGTAAAAAAGTACAGGCTCTGAAATCTACTCAAAGTAAGAAAGTAAAAGTAGCTCTTTGAACGACGTTTGCAACAGGTATTTTTGCGTAACACTAACTGAGCCTCCAGTAAATGATGTTGCTGTGATCAGCTGATCAACTGCTGCTCTCTCCTTCATCTTTCTTACATTTTTCTCCATCTGAGTGAAGTTATCGCGCATTCTTTGCTCTCCCTGGAAATAGAGCAACTGTTCTTTTAGCTAGCAGACACACTGTGTGACAAACTGCACACACTTTTTGTGCTTTACGTTTTCTCTCACTCATTTGTCTCACTCATTTGTG
>VUQK01010747.1:0-11277 GCA_015106715.1 Bujurquina vittata | reverse complement strand
TCTTTAAATAGAGGAGGTGGATTACGCCACCAACTTTCCCCACTTACAGTGCTGTCCTGCGCTCCCTTCCCAGACGTCTCAACCCCCATTCACACCTTTGTTCCAGCGACTCCAACAGGCCACATGGAACAATGGAGCGTAGTCCTTTGATGGTTTCAACTGAAACCACTGATGGAAATGACCCACGCCTCCCTTCACACCTTGGCACATGTGTTTAATCACATGAACAATAGAGGGTCACAAACACCTCCAGGGGACTATGCCCACAGGGGTTTAAATACCTGGGTCTCTCCACCATTTGTCTGAGAACTGAAGAAGCCTTTCGGATGAGAGGTGAAACGTCTTCAACTAACAAAAAGAAGTCCAGTTGCCTTTTTTCAGCTCCAGAGACTACGATGACCTGGATGACTGAGAATCTACACAGACATTTTGTTTTTACAACATTTGCATTTTTAGAAGGCAGACGAATAAAAATCATATTTGATTTTTATGTGATAAAATTGATGACAGTTTCTTCTTCAGTTTCTTAGCCAGTTTCTTAGCCAGAAAAACTTACAATGGACCAAAGTTGATTATTTATTCATTTTAGTACGTATGGCTAGAATAAGCTCGCGAAACAAGCAGGGTTTGATCTATTTTTTATTTCAAATGATTTCTAAGGAGCAGCAGCTGCAGTGTTGGTAAAAATATTAGAAAAATAATGTAATGCTGAGGCTGGATCTCCAAAAGAACACGTTATTCTGATGTTAGATTGGCATAAATCATTAAGCAAATCTTGTGCATAAAAGTACTTGAAATTTCTCTTTGAAATAAAGTTTGCTTCTTTTTTTTTTGTATTTCTGACACAAACTGGGCCACGGTTGCTCATATATATCCAGCGCACTACATTTGATACGGTATCACCGATGTGACCGTATTCATCCCCAGTAGATGAGTGCTGAGAAGAAGTCTGGGTTTATTAGAAATTTTCTAATAAACCCAGACTTCTTTTCTCTATAATAGAATAAAGGATGTGTGAATGGCACTTGTAATGATCTGAAGAAGAAGACCCAGTCTTCAGTCATTAGGGATGTGGGCTAATAACTGCTTTGCCACTTCATTACTTCTGCTCTGAGAGCTGCAAAGGTGTCATTTTATATCCAGATCTACTGGTATAATAATAATAATAATAATGAGTTTTATGTCATAGTTTTACTATGTAAAGATATTATGCTGTAGGGGGTACTACACTAATCTGTTTCATTAGACTGCTGGAGATGTAGGCGTTACTTCAAACTTTACGTATATGGGAGCATATACGTGTACTGCCCTAGTATAACATCTGTAGCGCTGCAGAATACTTCAGCTTCCTTAACTCACACATAAATCAGAAATTAACCTCCAAATGTGGATCACATAATATTTAATAATTCTAGATTATATTTTATGTGCTTGATTTTATATTTGTATAGTTCTGCAGTCTGTAATTCTACCGACTCTGGCTTTGTGTTATTGCTGTGTGTTAATCACTTACTTTGTGTGTCCTTGGCGTTTTCCTGCCTTTTCTAATCGTTTGCCCTCTTTAATTTCAACAGTGAGCATTTAGTTCTTTGTGTATTTATAGTCCTGCTCATCTTTAATTCGTCGGCTTGACTCGATTTAACCCCAGTTTGGTTCCTTTTTTCTGGTATTGCCATATCAATATCTGAACAATACAGATTTTGATAAATCATGCTGGAAACTTTCATGTGAATGTGCTCAACACTATTTGGGAAACCCAACGTGATCGCCACCTCCGTGCTACTGCTTAGGCTGCATTACGTTAGGTAAAGCCAGATGAAACACGCATGTTCTGCTTGAGTATGTTTTTGTATTTTATACATACGAGTTGTAAAAGATTTCTCTCGCAGATAATTAACAAAGGCCCCTCTAAACAACTTCACAGAATTGTTTCCTCCACAGAGTTCTCCTTGCAGATTGGTAGCAGTCGGAAGCGTCTGCATAAAGAAGAATCAGGCAAGCTGAAAGCAAAACAGATTTTCCCACAAAGCCAAATACGGCACGAGGAGCCGAGCTTTATTACCGCAGTGGGGACGACAATCCGGTGCTAACTGAGGGGAATCTTCAGCCTTAAGCTGTGCATGAGAAGTCATCAGACTGCACACAGGTGAGTGTTATCCAACTGATTCCAGGTGTGCAGGCAGAGAAAGGTGCAGGAGCCAGCAGGAGGCTCCGCCTCTGAAACACACATGCAGAATTCCGCACACAGACAGAAGAAAAGCGACGGACAGGACAAGGGGGTCATCACACACACACATTTTGAACTCACTATGTTGGTACTCTGTACTTATCCAGGTGATATACAGGTGTGGAATGTCTGATGTGTATTCTGGAAACCTGGTTAATAATGTAACCCTGAATCTGAGTTTACTGTTAGACACAGACACACACACACACACACACACACACACACACACACACACAGGATGTCTCGGCATGTGACGGTAAGAAAAAACATGGCTGTGAAGACGAATCCCATTTTGCTGCTTCAGTTTCAGGGTCCTTGGCTGGCTCATCATCACACTATCCTGGCCTACTAGAACACTGTACAAGAGCAGGCACACCTGCGCTTCTCTGATCAGTCAAATTGCTTGCTTTAAAAAAAAAAGTCTATTGAGCAGGTGCAGCAGTCAATGAAACGGACCCAGAAGGCTGACAATATAAACTTCAGCATCGTCTGCTCATTCATCATTTTCCAGACTGGGAGATATGTGTATATATATTCTTTAATGGGTGACAAATGGCTGGAGTTTACTGTCAGTTATACACGGTCTTTTAAAATACACATATTCAGCTGTAAAATGATGGAGACAAAACATCAGGAGAAACTGAAGATGAAATACAAAAATACAAATTGATCCAACATTTATTCATTAATTAAATTCAGTTTTACTTTTGTAGTATTGAATTTTAACTCATGTACTTGGAGAGGAAAAGCACAAACTGTAGGAGAGAAGACACAGTTAATAATATAATATACTTCTATATATACACTGCTCAAAAAAAATGAAAGGAACATTTTTTTAATCAGAGTATAGCTTCAAGTCAAAATTCTTGGATATTGATCTGGTCAGTTGAGGAGAAGAGGGGGTTAATCAGTTTCAGCTGCTTTGAAATTAACAACAGGTGCACTAGAGGGCCCTCAGTGAGACAGCCATCAAAACAGGGCTGGTGTGATTACTGTTAGCATGAGGTCATACCTGGACCCTACAGAGGCTGCACAGGTAATCCAGGTAATCCAACTCCTCCAGGATGGCACATCAATACGTGCCGTTGGCAGAAGGTTTGCTGTGTGTCCCAGCACAGTCTAAGAGCATGGAGGAGACAGGCAGTTACCCTAGGAGAGCTGGACAGGGCCACAGAAGGTCCTTAACCCATCGGCAGGACCGGTATGCTCTTTTGTGCAAGGAGAAACAGGGTGAGCCCTGCCAGAGCTACAAAATGACCTCCAGCAGCCACTGTTGATGGTCTAGGGAGGCATATCCATAGAGGGATGCACACACCTCTAACAGGCTTGCACCCTGACTGCCTTTAGGTATCTGCATGAAATCACTGGACTTATTGTCAGGTCCAACACTGGTACAGTATCTTTGATTTCTCGTGGTGCACGACCATGTCCGGCCTCATGTGGCGAGAGTACGCAGGCAGTTACCTTGAATCCTCTGTAATTTGCATAAACCGCAAGTCTCTTTCGGTGGCCCTTATTTTTAAAAAACTCAACTGGGTTTAAGAAGTTCTCTTTCTACCAGCTTAATCGTTGCATCCTAGTTTTACAGAGGTCTGATGCAGCACGAGCGATTGTTGACTGATTTGTGTTCCCCCACCCCTGAGATTTTAGAGGCCAGTGTGATTGCTGCTGCCACAAGGACCCAGTACAGTACATTAATGAGCAGAGGGATCAGATTGCTTCAGGTCCCTGGTGGGATTGCTAAACCAGAGCGCCATGGCAGACTCTCAGCACGCAGGGGTGAGCCATATGTCTGCTGTTGTTAAAGCACATACCCATGACATTCATGGTAATGTGCATGTGGAGCATGTCCTCCTTAATTACAGTTAAAATTAGTTCTCTTATTTCTTGGGTAAAAAAAAAAGATTTCACATGATAAATGATGTGCAATCACATCTACTTTTTGCTTAAAATAGGAATCTCATTAAAAAGCTGTTCCAAGTATTGCAGTCATTCAGTGTATTGTTGTGGGATATTGAGGAATATCACATTCCTCCATCTTCACATGATCAATATGCAGTATTTTACTGCTCACAGACACCTTTTGACTGGGAGACGGCTGATGGAGAGACTGCTCGGAAGGCTTCAGGAAGCTCTACAACCTCAGCCTTTGGATTTTGATTACTTTGTTTTGAGCCATGAAATTAGACTTTGAACTGCCACAAGATGTTGTTTGTGCCTTATCGGACTTATCAAGACTTCTTCATTTGCAAGAGCAGGAGAGACCTCAAGCTTCCACCAGTATAGAGGTTCATCACACTGCTGTGGGACAGCATTGTTCATTCAGTTAAATTGAGGATGCCACACACAGGCTACAGAATGGGACCGGGTTTGAGCATCTATACAGAGGGTGGACTCTGCAGGGATTTTGGAGAGAATGACCCATTTAGGCTGTTTTGCTGGAAGAACATGCTTTGTCAAAAGTCCCCATTCACTGTGGAAATAAAGCACAAACTTATCAGGTATCCTTTGTGTGTACTGTATGTATACAGGCATTATATAGCCATAGAATACATGTAGGTTATGTATAAATATTGTCTGCTGAAGTGTTTTTTTAAATGTCAGGCATCCTGACATTTCCAAATAATGGGAGTTCACTTTTCGAGAACAATACAGTTATTTCATTTTTTTCCCAGCAGTTTTCACTAGTACGTGCAAAGTATTAGTTGGTAAGTGTCATAAATGCACAAACGAAGTGATGGTAATTATGCTGTTTGAACTCTAGAGAAACAATCTAATTATCAATGTGCGTGCCTGAGATTTAATCAGTCATACCACATTTAGCGTTTCACACACATATTCATAAAGCACTTAATTCTATGCACTTAATCTGACTTGCATACACACCTGTGGCCGGTTTTGAATCACCAGTTAACCTGATATTAACTGTGGGAGGAAGCTGGAGCACCATGCCGGCACCGCACGCTGCAGTAGCTGCTGCGCTAGCTTGCCACCCAACCTGCGTTTTAAACTTGAAGAACTAATATTTGAACCAACACATGGCTGCAAGAGTTCCTCTACCAGCTGTTAAGAGATGCCTCTTCACCAAGCTCCTTTAGAGTCAGACTCTAAGCACATGTCCTCAAAAAGCAGTTTATTGATTTAAGTGTTCCCCTTGAAGTGTGCTTTTAGCTTAAGAGAAATGAATAAGCATCATTTGTTCCACTTATCCACCATCAATAATGGAGTACACACTGTTATGCAAGAGCAGCTTCTCGGGCCAAGTCAGTAGTAATTGCATAATCAAGACTGAAAATAATCTAACTGGTAATTTTTCTGCATAATTAAATCTGTGCCCAAAAAACTATGTTTTTAATTCCCCTAATCTGATTATTTGCAAGAGCAAAAATATTTTATAGGAAGAATATGTTTTGTGTTAACTTATTGAAGACATTTTGTTACTTTATGTATTCACAAAGCTGCAAACACACTGATAGTGAATGTTTCAGAGATAGTATATTTGTTTCCTGCAAATACTGAGTTATTAAACTTTTGGGTTTTTTAAGACTGTGGGAACAATCGCTTATCTGTTCAGACTGTGATGGCTTTAGTTTGGGAAAGATGATAGTTTATTTCAATAATTATATGTCCACCATCCAAATCAATCACCTTCTACCAACATCTGCAACTGCTTCTGCACACCAAACATATTCCTGCATTCATGTTAGCGTCAGTGCAAACAAGGCCTTTTAGCCACACATTGTTCATTCTATGCAAAACTGTGAGTACACCAGAGGACTGTGGCTGCTCACGATCATCAAATTTGAATTTCAGCTTTGTTTTTTTAATATAGTGACACTCACAACATAAGTCATCACAGGGTGCATAATAAACAAAGAAACAGAAAAAAATAAATTATCAGCACCATTTTTGTATCAAAAAATAGTAAAAATTTCTTTACATGTGCAAACGTAGACAAAAATCTGGCACCAGGTGCCAAAAGGTGCTTGGACAATCCGTCTCACTACACACACGGGAAGATTTGCTCTGTCCACTTTGTTGTCTGGTTCTGTCTGATGTCAGGATACTTGTGTGTCTTTTGTTTGGGGGAAAGACACAAAGGGTTTGGGTAGCCTCTTGTTGTCTTTAGTCTCTTTAAATGTTGTTGCTGTCGAATACTTTATTTAAACACGTAATCTTATTGTCCCTTTTTCAAGAGAGACCTATATATAAAAAACTTGGCAGCCGTATTAAAAAATGATACATTATCGAAAATAAAAGAAATGCACAATAGTAGTTGCAGACGAACAAATTCAACCATTTGAAATGTGACGGTGAAATCAGAGACTGTAGCTTCATAGATTTCTGTAGCAAATTCCATTTATAGGCAGCGAGTATTTAAATACAGTTTCTTGTAACCTGACTTTAAAAGTACTGTATACTGTATAAAGGAGCAGAAGTAGGCAGGGCATCTTTGCAGTAGAGCCTTGTAAATAAACAGCATACAACGCTGTTCTCTTTGACTCGCTGAAAAAAACCACTTTTTCATAAGGTGAGGAAAAAAATAATAATAAATCCCAATGCAAAGAATTAAGATGCTTCAAGGGAGATGCAGAAGCATTCATATAAACAATGTCACCATAAATACACACAGACAAAATTGTGGATTCTATATTGAGGAACAATGTTCTGCCCATGCAAAGGTTAAAAAAATAGTTCAGAGATGAATTATTACATTTTTATCACTAAATTATTCTGAACTATTTTTTTAACCTTTGCATGGGCAGAACAAACAAGATCCGTTTATAAATTTAAAAAAAATATATAAAAATAATCTGTCTTCAATTTTCTCGACAGGCACTGGACATTATTTTTAAAAGTGAGTCTAGCATCCAGCCAGAGTCTCAACTATTTATAACAATCAACAACTTAAATTTTATGGCCATGAGGTTTTAAAGATGGACTGCAGGCTGTATACTTGTAGGTGACCTCATAAATAACATGTTCTTAGTTCTATCAGAGTTTAAAACAAGTTTATTTTTGATAAGAGATTACCTTAAATGTATAAATTCACATTGTAGAGCCAGTGGCATGTAAAGTTAAGCTATGTCCAAAAAAGGGGGGCGCATCGGTCTGTGTAGGTTGGGTCCTCCAAAGCCCACGAACACCGCAAAGGCCGAATGTGAGTGGCATGAAATTAGTCGGTGCAGCCTTCATATCTGCGTCACCCTTACCTCAGCATAGCTCCCGTCACCTAGCAACCATGAACAAATTAAATCATACGTCAGCCGTTAGAGAAGCTCTGAGTATGTTATATCTGTGTTTAAGTTTCACTCAGCGGCGAAAGTCAGCGGGGGTCTGGAAGCAATGTGCCGCGAGTCAGGCGATCTCTCCGGGTATAGCGAGACTCGATCGCCCGGTCAGCTGACAGCTGGCGAGGAGAGCTGCTGCTGGACCAGCAGCGCACTAAAATTGAGCGATATCTTGGTAACTCGAGCAGATATGTGAGGTTTGCACATCTACATTTTCCCCTCAAAACATCTTAAAAGTTTATTTTGTGTCACAATAAAAGTAATATTTTAAACTCATTGGCCGCTCTCCTCAGCCAATCCTGAGTTTGAGTTTTGCTGCGCAATGATTTGTGGCATACGGTGGGCCATGAAGGATACACCGGACCCGTCCTTCAATCCTGGGAAAAGAATATCGCCCATCAGCCCAAGTCTATATCAGCATAATTAAGGATTCAGGGTTATGCCATCCAGCCCTAACAGGATTTGTTAAAAGGGAACTTTTTAAAGCTAATCTAAAAAGTAGAGACTGTGTCTGTGTCCTGAGCCCAAACTGTGAGCTGGTTCCACAGGGGAAGGGTTGAATGCTGATGGCTCTACCTCACATTCTGAGAGTGACGTTCTCTTTTTTGGATAATATGGAACAATGAGGTCTTTCAGATATGACTGGGACTGATCGTTCAGGACTTTGTGTGAGAGGAGAATTTTAAGTTGTGTGCTCGTGTGTGTTTGTATAGATTGAAGAGAAGCTAGTATGGGAAAAATATGATATCTCATTATGCTTCCCGTCATGTTGGAGCTTCAGCTGGAGGCTTCTCACAGCATCATGATTAAGGCAAATTCTAATAGTTCAGCAGAAGCAACAAATGTAGAGGTTGGAATGTTAAATATGAATGTTTAACTCATTAAACTGGTGCCTTTCACATGTATTTCATGATGCATAATTGTAAGTATTAAGTATTAATCCAGCAAACATTATTTTCTTTGAGATACATGTGGAAGGGGCCATTTTTTAAAAGTATGTGCAAAAGTAAGTTTTGAGAACCCAAGTGCAGCACAGACTCGAGAGACTGAATCAAAAGGCCAAAGGTTTATTTACAAATCTGGAGTATTTGTAGGGAAAGACTAAGCTGGATCGCTGGCAGGGAGGTAGCTGAGCCGGTGATGAGGGGAGACTAATGTGAGGTCTGGAGCAAGGAGCAGGAGAGAGTCTTGGCAAGAGTCCAGTAAAGGGAAGCCGGAGGAGAGATGAGAAAGGAGACAAGAGACTGGAGTCAGGCAGAGCAAGAGAGGCATTATTGGCACATATCAAAAGCAAGCTATTAAACTTAGCAAAACAGCTGAGTACGTGACTGACTGTAAGAACAAGAGTCCACAATCTGGAGGCGTGATGCAGTTGGAACCAAGTATTTATGGCAGAGGGTGGTGAAGAGCAGCTGGCCTGACTTCCTGTGCACCTGACTCCACTCCTACAATCAGACGCACACACACACACACACACACACACACACACACAGAGAGGGATAGAAAGGAAGAGGAGAGTGACCTACGAGTTTCTTTTCAGCATAAACAAACTTTGCCTTTATGAACCTGTGCTTGAATATCGTGCAAGTGAAAGAAGACATTTATTTTTATATGTGTGACGTACAGAACATATTTTGGTTAATAATTACACCAAAGTTCCAGTCGTACTAGAGGCCAATTTTAAGGCATCCAGAGTACGCGAGAGATTACATCTCTACTGAAGCACGTCGTTTTGAGGGCAACAACTGTAACGTGCATTTTGTCTTTAGAAGTAGGAAATTATTAATCATCCAGGCCTTTCTGTCATAGTTTCATTAATTTGTGACATGCAGTCAGTGGGGTTAGGTTAATTGGTGATTTTTAATTGCCCAGACGTGTGAATGTATGTATGATTGTCTGTCTCTCTGTGTGAGCCCTGCGACAGGCGGGTAACCTGTACAGGGTGCACCCTGCCTCTCGCCCTATGGCAGCTGAACAGGACCCTGCACAGGATGGATGGATGACATTTGGCTAAAAGATAAATATACTCTGGATAGCAATGGGAATGCAGTATTCTCTTATATTGCCAGGGGGAAATGTGTATAACTGGTGTTAACTTTTAATGTGTTTATGAAAACTTTATTAAATTTGATTTAAACTATTCAGTGGGTTGAATGCACTTTTGACTTCAATCATCCAGACTCTGTCAAAAAAATAGTTTGGTCAGTGGTTTCAAATGCAGCACTGTGATCTAACAGGGCAAGCACACACACATGAGTGCATTGTGTAGAAGCTCTTACACACTTTTTGTTGGGGCATTTTTTGTTTGTTTTTTGTTTGCTTGTTTTGCAACCCACACTGAGCAGCATGGCTTTAATTAATATGTGATAAGAATATAAATAATTTCTGTACCTCTATGTGATCTATGGCCATGCTGTAACTTCATTTATTTGCAACATGGAAATAATGAAGAGGTTGGATGTCTATAATTCCAACACACACACACACACAGTATTTATATATGTGCATAGATGAAGTGTAGGATTTAATCTAGATCAAAGAAACAAGTACAGGTCACTCACGTCCTTGCTATTTACTGAAGAACTGAGTTTAGCACAGTATCTAGTCAGTATCTAGTTTTAAATCACTCCTCAGAACATATTTTTTACAGAAAGGCTCATTATTAAACAAACTGTTTTACTATTTTTAAAAAGCTATTCATTCACTGGCTTTTGTTTCTATTGTTTAAATAATGTACTTTTATGATATTAATGTATTGTAGCTGCCATATTATTCTTTATATTAGTCTTCATATTAGTCTTTGTCCATGTCTTATTGCTAGTTTACTTTTCTTCTTGATTTTTAGGAGATTCTTTATTTTGTTCTATAAAAAGCTTTCTAACTATGCTTTGAAACGTGCTATGCAAATAAAGGTTTATTATTATTATTATTATTATTATTATTGTCAGTGATGAGTGTGGTGTTCTGGATTTACCAAGGGGTTACCTTTCCAAGATTCCAAGTTTTAATTATTAGTGGAGCACCACTGCCTCTCCAGGTTTCACTGTGCTAGCTTTAATGCGTGTTTGTGAACTATACCAAGAAGCTGGTCTTCTCTAATTTGTTACTTTCTTTTTCAGAATGGCAGCAACATCAAGTGTTGTATGCAGTGAGGCTGTGACTCTATTAAGAGGAAAGTGACCTTGCGTGGGAGTAGAGTTTAGATAGCTCTCCTTTGTTGTTTGCACATGTGATTGAAGTAAAGTAGCAATGGAATGACTCAATAAATTTGGTTACAGGATTTTCAGAGCAATAAATGCTCAGACAAGGGAAAGATTATACTGTATATACCTGTACAGTATATATAGCTTAGAAGAAAGAAAGGGAAAGAGAAGCTCTAAAAGAATCACAGAAACTTGAGTACTAAAATGTCCTGAAAAACTCAGAATATTTACATACATGAACAGCACCATCATATATATATATACAGTATATATAATGTGCACAGGTGGTGCACCACTATGCCACCTACGGGGGTTTGAATCCCGAGCAGGGCATACGTCTTGAATTGGACTATGGTCTTTTGGTGATAGGGTTATATAAATTTGCGTGTCATCTGCATAATTATGGTAACGTATTTTATTGTTGTTTATAATTTGTAACAATGGGAGCATGTAGCTGTTAAACAGCAGAAAGCCCAGGATGGAGCCTTGAGGAACTCCACACGTCATTTTTATTTGCTCAGATTTGTATTCTCCTATAGATACGAAATAGTCTCTG
>VUQK01010746.1:11508-46685 GCA_015106715.1 Bujurquina vittata | reverse complement strand
TGCCAGTACCAGCTGGACCCAGCACCAGTCTTTAGTGACACTGAAGTGAATCCGGTTGTTAAGTGATGACGTAGGATTCCATTTGCGGGTCCAAACGCTCCTGTTCTCAATATGCCGCAATGCTGTGTCCCTCGTTGTTTTAATCGATCAGAATCAAAAACAAACTCTCACCTGTCATTTTATCGATTTCCTTGCGATAAGAAAAAGAAGAGGAAATGGCTGCAATTGTTAAAGTATGTTAAAATGAAGAAAAATTTAAGTGAGTTCTTACGTTAGTTAGCTAATGTTGCTAGCGTTGAACAATGAGCACTGACTAGTAAATACTCGGCTTATGGTGGTAAAGTCACACACAGGCCATGGACTTCAATGTGTTTTCAATACTACAAAGACATCCACGTATTTTCTGGTGTCATTTTTTATGCCTCCAAGTTAAGATTGCCTTAGCTGGTGAAGGAATTGAAATAATAAGTTTGTTGCTGTTTAAGCCTTTAGGTTTCTGCGTGTTCATTTCATCGAACAGGAATGACACAAGACAATCAGAATAAGGAGTCCAATTATTAAATTTAATAAAGCCATTTCAAACAGTTTACAGATTAATCTGGTTCAGAATTGGCGGAGCTGCCTGATGCAGTCAGTGCAGCTTCACACAAGTCTGACACCGTTCTCTATCTTAGTTCAACTTTTATACACAGACACAGTTATTGAAATATGCAAGCATGTAGCATGCTTATCAGTTCCTCCTTTTGTGTTCTTCACTGTCGCACAGGCGACGTGGTTAGACGTCTAACCCTAACCATTTGGACCCGGAAATGACAGAAACGTCACCAGTGACGTCAGACTTAAACACCGGATATGGTGCAAGCATAAGTTTGTGGATCAGGAGGAAAAGAGGAACACCACAGAGAAGATTCATGGATGTAATGAAGGAAAACGTGCAGAAGCTTGGTCAGCGGGGGAGGAGAGGGTGAGATGGCGGCACAGGATCCACTGTGGCAACCCCTAAAGGGAGAAGCTGATGAAATACAAGGCAGAGAGAAGGACAGCAGCACTTTATTACTCTACTAAGGTTTATATAATAAATCAGGACAATTCTCAGTTCTCCCTAAATCTAGCCAGACTTTTCTTATTGTTCATGAATTATTGTAGAAATTTTGCAACAAAGATTCTAAGAACCACAAATGTAGGGAAACAAATTACTTACAAACTGGACACCGCATAAATGGTAAAAAATAGAAAATCAGTATGACATATTAATGTTGCTACTGACATAGATCAATATTTGGGACAAACAGGCGGTGTTAACAAAACTAGAAATCTTTTATGTTACCATCAAAAAATAGAGATGTCATCTGTCCCAAACAGCTTCCTCTAAAAGAACACTTATAAAACATTCCTGACAATAAAGACAAGCTTGTGACTCAGGAGCCAGAAGGTAACTAATTCAATCTTAATGCTCATTACCAAAAACCTGGTGCCATAACTGCATAATTGGTCAATAGTTACTTTAAGCATTTGTGTGAAAGTTTCATTTTAAATAAATATAAACTCTATGTGGTCTAAATCATCATCAGTGTCAACCTTAACCCTTTAACTCAAAATTTTGGAGAAAAGCAAAGCGGACTTTGTCTGGGAAAAAGAAACGTAAACAGGTTTTAATGCTTGTCAGTTAAAATCATTTGTTTTTTTTGCCCGATTGCCGAGACTTATAGTTAAAAAAAATCCTGTTTGCTTATTTTCTATGTTGTGTGTAGTTATTTATTTTTTTCGCTTTATAGATTTGGATCTAGTCGTAACTAGTGTTCAATTAAAGAATCAGTTATAAACATGTCATGGCAAACGATGCAGACCGGGGGTCTGGCCACTGACCTGTTCTCCTGCTCCAGGTCATTAAGGACCCTCTCCAGCTCTCCTTTCTCCTCCGTCTCCATGGAGATGAGGATCTGGGCAGGACTGCGAGGCTGGCTAAGAGGAGAGCCTTGGTTCAGAGACTGGCAGTAGTGCTGGATCAACATGTGCTCGTCATCGCTGCAGACACACACATCAAACATACCCACCGATGATACACACACACATAAAACACACATTCGTGTATCCACAGAGATGACAGTGCAGGTATACACACACACACACACACACACACACACACACACACACAAGAGGAAAATGGGGAAAACGAAAAGCAATTGAATGAAAGAGCAGCAGCTAAACAGAACCACAAAAGAGAACCCTGACATGGCACAGGGACAGAGAGAGGGCCAGAGCTGTCTTCCTGAACTCTTTGGACTTCAGAGCAAGTCAGTCGGTCATATTCTACCAGGTCTTCGCTCACTACACTACTTTCAGCCCAGTCATCATGAATATTAAAAAAGCCTTAGCTATATGTTGAATGAAAACAAATCACCTTCAAGATGATGCTGATTTGAAAGTCAAAGTCATTTTGGGCATAGCGGAGCTCTCTCTGCTCTATAAAAGGCTCATCTAATTCAATTCATCAATCAAGCTGCATTTTGCACTTTATGTTTGAACTTAGTCCTTGCAGTTCACAGTCCATGTTTACTAATCTAATTTTAAACTTTACTGCCCCTTGAGGGAAATTTATTTTGCAGCTAGAGTAGAATGCAGAAATATATTTCTGACATCCTTTGTGGGTAGCTGTGGATCAGAAATCTGAAATTTAAAATAAGTAATCATGTAAATAAGTAATCACTAACAAGGCTGCTAATTTTTTAAAGTTTTTTTTATGGGAAATCCATGCAAAACTCAATTAATATTAGCTTGTGAACAGGAGTATTATTTCGTTTGCGCATCTGTATGAGTTTCAATAACCCTCATGAAATATTAGGGATGCCTTTGGGGGGGTCAAACATATATTACAATCTAAGAATCCAGGGTGTTGAGCATTATTTAGCAGAGACAAGGCAAATGAAAAACCCCACTGAGTCACACAAATGGAAATGCAGTATCCAGTTTTTCTGATGATTGACTCATACTAAAGACTAAAAAAATAAATAAAATCAAATGGAATCAAATTTGATGTGGTGATACAATGATATACTGACTCTTTAAAGTCACTACACTATTAGTTACAGTTACTCACCATTAATAACATTAGTTTACATTAATTACAGTAAGTCAATTCTTTAAAGTTACTAAAAATAGTAAAATGGTTGGTTTGGCGCACACACACACACACACACACACACACACACACACACGCACACACACACTAACAGAATTAAGTGCACCAGAATCCTGTAGTTGCCACTTGTCACCACAGATGGTGCTGTTGCTACTGCTCAGCAGATGCTACATTCTATTGATTTAATGCTACAGGTCACAAAATTTCAGGGCAACAAAACAAATTGTGATTTTAATAAAGAAGTCAGCCAGAAATGAGGTTCAACTAACAAATGGACCCTCCTTTCCACCAACCTGGCATAGACCTTACCAGGGAGTCAGAGGAGTATGATCCCCGAAAGTTGGAGCACACCTTCTAGTCTCTTTTCTTAAAGATGGGGACCACCACCCCAGTCTGCCAATCCAGTGGCACTTCCCCAGATCTCTACATGGTGTTGCACAAGCGTGTCAACCAAGACAGCCCTACAACATCCAGAGCCTTCAGAAACTCAGGGCAAATGTCATCCACCCCAGGGGCCCTGCCACCAAGAAGTTGTTTAATGGGCATCCTTATGTTCAAACATGGTGCTTGTTATGGACAAATGGTGGCTTGCACAGAAGTCCAATAACAAAACACCATTCGGGTTCAGATTGGGAAGGCCGTTCCTCCCAATCAAGCCTCTCTAGATCTCACTATCATTGCCCACGTGAGCGGTGAAGTCTCTCAGTAGGATGATGGAGTCACTAGACGGAGCACCCTTGAGCACCCCACCTAGAAATTCCAAGAAGGGTGGATACTCTGAACTGTCATTTGGTGCATAAGCGCAAACAGCAGTCAGGACTTGTTCCCCAGCCTGAAGGCACAGGGAAGCAACCATCTCATCTACCGGTGAAAAGTCCAATGTGCAGGCAGCAAGCTGAGGGGATACAATATTATCCATCCCAGCTTGCCGCCTTTCACCGAGGGAAACTCCAGACTGGAACAGAGTATATCTCTCAACCTCAAGCACTCTCTCAGGCTCCTTCCCTACCAGAGAGGTGACAAAACGCATTCCAATAGCAATTCTCGACAGCAAGAGATCGGTTCGCCAGGGCCTCCACTCTTAGCCACCACCTAAAACACATTGCATCCAACCCCTATGACGCTTCCTGCGGGTGGTGGGCCTACAGGAGGGTGGGCCAATGTCTTCTCGTTGGGCTTCGCTTGGCCATGGACTAATGCCCAGGCACCAGACTTGTGACCCTCAGGCTCCCTCCCCAGGCCTGGTTCCAGGGTGGGGCCCCAGTAACCTTGTCCCAGGCTAGGTAAACAGTTCCCTTGGTGACACTTCTTTAGGGGTCTTCTATAGAAGCTCTTTTTCTGGCCCCTCACCCAGGATGACTTTGCCATGGGAGACCCTACCAGGGGGACAACATAGCTCCTGAGATCACTGGGACACACAAACCCCTCCACTACGATAAGGTGGCGGTTCACAGATGCAAACGTTGTATAAAGCACTTTGAGTGCTCAGCTAGAATAGAAATGCACTATATAAGAACTAGTCCATTTACCATTTACATTTGAAGATTCAGTCCTGCCATTCAATGCCAGAGAGCAAAGAAAGTAAACACATAGCAAACATAATTGCTCAACACTAGAACTGTAAAATAAATTTTTAAAATAAGTTTACAGTAAGGAATTTGAAAACATAAAATTTACAGATGTATTCTTAATACATAAGCCCTGTTTATGCTCCTTTCAAATTTTAGTACAACCAGTCTGACACCTATTTTAAATATCATGTCAATACCCATCTGTAGTGTAGATGCAATATGATTTGAACTCACTTGGGAAAAGCTGAACAAAATGGATCTAAGAATATGGGTGCTTTTATATGTTTTGTGTAGAGCCTGTGGAGGTAGAGTGGGATACAGTTTTCTATTAGAACATTAGGTTAATAAAAAGTAAACAGAGAAATGGAGAAGTGTAATGTTTAAGCAAGCCAAGGCATTTCTTGTCCAAATGTAACTTTCACTACAAGGCAGCCAATGTGTGCAGGCTATCTGTTCCTCTCTCTGCACCTTGCAAAAGGTTCTTTTCTTAATAACTACATTTTTTTATACTCTGGAGTAGAAAGCCAATGGATGCTTGCAATGATGCTATTTTTGCAACATATCTTATGGGACTGTGAAGAAGGAAAAATAATCATGAAAACAGGCAGGAAAAAAAACTACTATTCCTAAGGACAATATGAACATGATAGCTATAACCACTAACTACAATACAGCTATATTTGTGTGGGTATGATGATGCCACAAGATGCAACAGAAATAAAACCCTAACATGAACTTTGGATCCAGAATATACTCAACACAGTCACTGACATATGCCACAACCAGCCAATGGAAGCAAAGAAGACAGAGCCAGTTCACACACAGCAAGCCAATAGGTGAGTGAGGAGAGTTTGGCAGAACAAGACAGACAAAAAGCGGTTCTCACATGCTCTCATTGGGTGAGATACTGTCATTCAGATAAGAGCCATTACGATTCTCCATTTCTGCTAACCTGCGGAGGGGGAAGAAACAGAGCAGTCAGTCCTAAAATCAAATGGCTGAGCAATTAGCAGATGAGGAGACACAATTCTAATACTTTACTGTAATGAGTTATTGTTTTCAGAGTGCTCCAGAATATGCAGTTTGATACGGAAATGCTTATTTTAATAGGAAAGAGGTTTAAAAAGAAAAAACTAAATATCAGTGTTCTCTGAATAGTTTGATTTCCACTGTGCTTGCCACGTGTCATTATTTTATCCTCAGCAGATGAATGTTAGACACTACAGAGACTCAATGGAAGAGCCCAGAGCAGTGGAGAAAGCTTCATTCATGCCAGGTTAAGTTTACCACAAGGCCCTTTTGTTTTGTTCCCAACATGCAGACATCTTCATATAAAAGTATTTAAAAATATTCAACATCAAGTACACCACACTCCTAAGGATAGTACTGCCTTTTACCTCATTTTAGACACTGTCCAGATAACAGCTAAACCTGCCAAACCCAGGAAAGACCATTTCTGGCATGGTATAAATTTAAACAGTAATTTAGCGAGAACATGTGATAAACCTCTTGATCAGCTAGGACTGAACAAAGAAGAGGAAAAAAAAAAACCAAAACCTGAAGTTTCCTTTAAAAAAACAAGATATATTACACTATATACTCCAATGCAAAATAATATTGATGCTGACGTTCCATTCTTTCCCGCCTCTTCTCTCCACACACGTTTTAAAATAAACATAGTCCCTCCAAAAATATTACTTTTTACTTTTCATAAAGTTTTTTTTCCTTTGTTGGTCAGCTTTGAAATTGCCTCTAAAACTTCACATAAAAAAACTACGAGTTCCTTTGTGTAAAAACAGCTGTAAGGCCTCCATACGTCAACAAAGCAAAAAATCTGTTAGACATATTTCAAAATAAGCTAAGAGAGGCAATGTGTTTTCTGTAACATATGTGAAAAGACCCCCTAAAGGAAAATAAAATCCAATTATCATATTTGTAGAAAACAGAGTCTGACCATTAAGGTGAGCCTTGAAAAAAAACAAGCTGGTTTTCTAATAAATCTATCATGATAAAAGAACTGAGTGAAAAGTGAAAATTTCCTGGTCACTATCTCCACTTGATTAAGTTTCTGGTGGTTGAAGTGTCTGCCTGAAGATGAAAGATAATGAAGCGTTATTAGTTCATTTTTAAAAAGATACAAAAATAAGCAGATGGACTGGAATCTACATATGCTGGAGTAGTTACACTCATAAGAGTCACATAAGGCTTGATTATGTTGCTTCTTCCCTTTACTACCCACCCTTAATCAGCTGCTGGACAGCGTCAAACACTCTCTGGCAGGGATCAAACACTTAGCCCGTGGCTTAGACCTCATATCATCTCCACAGAGGAATGCCAACAGACTAAAATGCCAGCTGACTGCCTGATTGACTCACTGTTTGATTTAACGGCTTCTTGCCCTCAGCAGCAGGTTTGTGGGAGTAGTTAACATCACTGCAAACTGAAGAAACATAGAGGCATTTTGACTGATGAGGTGGCACCACAGCAGTATTAATGGCTTTTGCCTTTACTGATTCCAGTATTGAAGAATGGATAAATATATATGGATATAAGCAACGTTTCAGATGCCTTAGCTTATGGATTTGTAGCTCCACTGGATAATGCTTAGAGATTTCGTTTCAACTTTAATCAGTCTTGATCTGGATATTTTAGTTTGGCCTTAAGACCCGTCTTTATCTTCATTACTAACTGAAAAGAACTTGAGAATGGTTTAGCATTCAAAGCAGTTGGACTACCTCTTCTAAGTACTGTTTCTAGCTGCTGTGGGAACTTAATGACCCATACCCTGTAGCATCTCATGACCTGAACTTGAATGTAAAAGAACATCTTTCTGTATGAAATTGGAAATGTCTTTGAAAAGGGGATGTGTTTTGTAAGTAATTGAAAAGGTAACTCTTCAGATCTAGGTCAATTTGAAGGTGACCCATTGAGGTCAATATATTCAGATGTAAATCGATGTAGAAGCAAAAGACATTGAACTCTTGTTACGGAAAATTCATTGAGACTGCAAGCATTTGCTGATGGGACATGCCGAATTTATGTGCAGCCAATTCACAACAGTTATGTGAAGGCACTTTAGACCAAAAAGACAATCCCTTTGAGCAAGCACAAGGTGATGCTGGGGTGGAAGAACTCCCTTTTCCGAGGAAAAGTCTTTTGGCAAAACCAGGTTCAGGAAGCAGAAGCCTTCTACAGAGGGTGATATGGGGGGTGATAATACTGAGTGATACTTGACTCGGTCCTCAGTGCTTTACTGCAACAATGCAGCAAGACAACAGGAATAATTTCTCAAACATTTGGACATGAATATGTGACTCTGTCACCAAGTCCAAAAAAAACAAATTCTTTAAAAAAAAGTATTCAATAACTGCTCTGCGTCCGTTATGTGACTGATCGTGACCTGTAGACCTGTTCATGGTTGGATGCAATGTGCAAATGATGTACACATTGCATTCAACCATGAACATTGAGAGAAATAAATTAATTTGTGGAAGCAAAATGTATAAATCAATTCAAAGCAAAAGGAACAAACAAACAAACAAAAAAACCCTGAATGAGGGGCGTGAAATGTCTCATTCACATTTAAAGAGACCGCACCAAAACCAGTTACAATAACAAGGAATTCAGACCAAAGCATTGCAGTTCTACTTTATATAGACCACAAAAGAATGATTTAAATATTAAAAGGATTTAAAAGCATGATATGCTTTTAAAGAGACCAAGTTTACATCTAGATACTCAAACACTGTTGTCCATGTATCCTGCACCTTTAACTCAAATGAATATACAGGATGGAATCTAAATTAAGCCATAGGAATCTAGCAGGATCACATTTTTTTTTTCAATTCAAAGATTACTCAAGTTAAATCAGAAAAAAAATCTATTCTTAAGTCTCATTGTTGCTTAACCATTTCATCAATAATTAAACCAATTCTGTGATTAAAAACACCTCTTATTCACGACTACAGGCCCACAAAGCTATTTAATGATGACCTTAGATTTTTCCAGGGGAATGATGATGAACATGCTGACTGAAAGGTCCCCACGACTGTAGCAGAAAAGAATGAGGACAACTGATCCCCTGTGACTTAATGTCTGCATGAGCACAGTGGGGACAGGAAATGTGTTTTGGGATTTTCTCTATAATAATAACTTCAAATCAAACAAATCTAAATGTTTCTGGTATCTGAAAGGAACCTTTCTCTGGAGATGACGTTATCGACAGTGCTGTTTAAAAATGTTTGCAACCGCCCTTGTTTTTTTTTTGACTGTTAAATCATGGATTAATTGTGAAATGACCAGATTTTTTTTGGAACAGTGAGTTAAATTTCACTAGCCACACCCAGGCCTGATCAATCACCACAGCAAACATCTTGATGATCCCCAAGATGCTAGAGAAAATATTCTGTGGACTGACAAGAACAATGTTTAACTTTTTGGGAGGTTTGCTTCCCATTACATCTGGCATAAAACTAACACAGCATTTAATAAGAAAGAACATCATAGCAACAGGCAAACACGGTGGTAGAAGTGTGATGCTGTGGGGTGCTTTACTGCTTCAGGACCTGGATGACTTGCCAAAATATATTACTATGAATTCTGCTTTCCACCAGAAAATCCTGAAGGAGACTGTCCAGCCATCAGTTTGCACCCTGACACTCAAGCAGCAGGTTATGATTCAAAGCACACCAGCAATTTCCCATTTTAATGGCTCAAAAAACCAAACAAAACAAAATTAAGGTTTTGGAGAGGCTTAGTCAAAGTCCGGGCTTAAATCCAATTCACTCTGGCATTTCCTTAAAAAGGCCATTCATGCTCAAAAACCCTCCAGTGTGGCTGAACTAAACCAAAGAAGAGCGGGCCACAGCAATGTGAAAGGCTCCTTGTCAGTTATTGCAAATGCTTAAATATGCAGTTCTTGCAATTAAGAGTGGCACCACCAAGTTTTGGAGGCAATTACATTTTCCACAAAGAAAATGTAATTGAAAAAGAATAGATTTTTTCGCTCTAAATAAATTAAATCATAATTTAAAAACTGCATTTTGTATTTAATTGGGTTATCTTTCTATAATATTATAATTGAAACTGAAAAAAGAAATATGCAAAAATAAATGTATTTTTAAATTAATTAATTAAGCAATCAGGAAGGGGGCAAATAGATTTTTTTAACAGCATTGTACAATGCTCGCAGTGTCTTGGGAAATGCAAGAACAGCGGCACAAGGAGAAGGTTGCTCAAACACTCTGTTTGCAACACTGTTGTGTGTTATGCTGAATGCAGACGTTACCGATTGGCGTAGTGCTCGATCCGCGTGTGCGTGTCATCATGTGAGAGCTGAGGGGATGAGCCAGGCCTGTTAGAAAGAAGCAGAAAGAAAGATACAGCGCTCATGAATCCAACTTATTCATTCAAACTCACAAACACACGCATACACGCACACAAGCATGCAGGAGATGCATGAATCCACAGGGGAGCAATGAATGGAGCGGCAGCAGATGTGTGCCAGCGTGAAATGTTCTGTAAATAAGCTTCCGCCTTATATACTGCACTCCACTTGGAATTTGCCTCCACTTCAAACGGGGCATCAGGACAAAAACTTAACAACTCTTTTGAGAAGCTTGACACTGACAAAAATATAGACAGCAATAGAAGAATTGAGTACAATGACATCAAATCGCTGAGAGCAAGTGTGCACAAGCGTGGGTGAATGTGAATGTGTGTGACTGAAAAAAAGAGAAAATGAGGCACACTTACATTTCTGTGTAAGAGGAGTGACAAAAGAAGAGACCGACAGAAAGTGTTTTGTGCGTGTGTGCGTGTTTGTGTACGAGCCAGGTACTCACGCATGGTCTACAGGCCAGAAGTTGATCAGTGTGACAGGACTGCAAGACAAAAAATGTGAGATGATGACACAGGAAGTGTGACAACAATACACAGAAGGGCATGATTGGAGCTGAAATATGTAAAGCAGCAAGGAGGCGATGGGGTGGGTGGCATCAGACTGAGATGATAAAGAGAACTTGGTGTTATAGCGTGTCAGTGCATGCACTGGCACTCTCACACACACAAAAACAAACACATCAACATATTTGATCAAGAAATATTTGGTTGGCCAGGAGTCACTACAAATGTCATTAATCAAACTAGTAGAAATATAGATAATACAACACATGTGGCATATCAACCCTCAAAGTGCACACACTTGCATTTGAGAGATTTTGTCTTTGACGGAAATAGTTTATGCCCAACTTTAAGCACCAATATCAAGGGCTATATCGTAACTTAAACCTGCACCAGTTTAATGTCCACTATCCTGCATCTGTTATTTTCCACACGTCCATTTGGAATGAGTCAGGCTGCTGCAGGGATGAGGTCACCTGGGTCAGGAGACCTCACTTATCCATGCTGTCATACACAGTGGCAATGCCAATCATTCTCATTCTGATCTGATGGCCTATAGTTTAAAGTATGGTTGTGTTTATTTTCCAGTGTTTGGCTCATATACAGAAAGTCTCTTTTCACCAGAAGCAACCAAAAAAAGAAAAAAAGAATTCAAGCTGAAATTAGGATTCTGAATAAAACTTTATTCAGAGTTTATACTTAAAACTTGTCAACTGGTCTTCTTCTACTTTCTTTGTTAGGCCACATCAATCCCACGTTTGACATGGAGAAATACATGCAATCACAACCAGAACTCGGTGCTATCAAAATAGGAATTGCATGTTTATATGTCTAAACTTAACCTATTTATTTCCTTCCTCCTCTCTTTCTCTCTGTCTGTGTGTGTGTGTGTGTGTGTGTGTGTGTTTGAAAGCCTCACGTTTCCATGTTGTCTCCCTCCAGGATGGTTTGGACAGGCAGGTATCCCATGCGTGGGTGTTTGGCGAAGTAGCGCTTAGTTCTGAATTTGTTCTTCAGCACCTTGGCAAAGTCCCTGACATCCTCCCCTGATGTAGTCTGGAGAGATACAGGTCACAAAGATGGCGTTGTTAAACCCCGTGGGAGAAGTAGAGACAGAGACAGACAGACACACAATTTAAGCTTTCACTTCAGATGGGGAATATATACTGCTCAAAAAATAAATGAACCCTTTGAAAACACATCAGATCTCAATGGGAACAAAAAAGAATCACAGTCAACTGATATGGGCTGGGTAATGTGTTAGGAATGAAAGGATGCCACAGTGTTTGATGGAAATGAGAATTGTCAACTTAGAAAGGGCTGAATTCAAAGCCACCCTGAAAATCAAAGTGAAAAAATGATGTGGCAGGCTGGACCATTTTGCTACAATATCAGTGCAGTACTGAGTATGACTCCCCATGCTTGTGTGAATGCTTGACAATGTCAGAGCATGCTCCTAATAAGACAATGGATGGTGTCCTGAGGATCTCCTCCCAGATCTGGACCAGGGCATCACTGAGCTCCTGCACAGAGGTGCAACCTGGTGGCAATGGAATTGACAAAAAGATAGCATCCCAGAGGTGTTCCATTGGATTTAGATCAGGTGAGCGTGGGGACCAGTCAATGAAACCCAGGACCCTCTGCACCAGCGTAGGGTCTGAAAATGGATCCAAGGATTTCATCTTGATACCTAATAGCAATCAGGGTGCCATTGCCTAGCCTGTAGAGGTCCCTCCATGGATATGCCTCCCCAGACCATCACTGACCCACCACAAAACCGGTCATGTTGAACAATGTTACAGGCAGCATAACATTCCCCACAGCTTCTCCAGACCCTTTCACATCTGTCAAATGTGCTCAGGGTGAACCTGCTCTCATCTGTGAAAAGCACAGGGTGCCAATGGTGGACTGCCAATTCTGGTGTTACGTGGAAAATGCCAGTCAGCATCCATAGTTCTGGGCTGTGAGGACAGGGCTCACTAGAGGATGTTGGGCCCTCAGGCCACCCTCATGAAGTCTGCTTCTGATTGTGTAACCTTCTGGTAATTGCACATATTGAGTTGCCATCTCTGTAGGGTTCTCTAGTGCACCTGTTGTTAACTGTATCAACACCAATGCAGCTGAAACTAATAAACAACCCACTCTGCTGCTTAACTGACCAGATTAATATACAGGAAGGAAGTGAGTGAGTGAGTGAGGCCTCATACCGGGGTGCAGTACTCAACCATGGGGTACTGCATCTTGTGTCCCTTTGCAACACGCCCAGAAAAGAAGCAGCTTTGGCAAATGTCATAGTTGAAATGTTTCAGGCTCCGATATCTGGGGGGGAAAGCAAAGGAGAAAAAACAAGTGTAAAGGAAAGATAGTAGAGAAGATGAAAAAGCAAATGGGGAAATAAAAAGAAGAAGAAAAAAAAATTAAAATGAGCCAATTTAAGGGTCTGTTTTTCTACAAGGTGAGAGTAGTTAAAATTCTTTCAGCCCATAGTCTAAGCGATACATTTATTCTCTGCTCATTTAAATTTATCACCGCTCTTGTGATGAAGGTCAGGGCTAGCCACTACCAAAAGATCATGAACACCTTGCTTTATTAAGTCTCATCCTTTGATTAAAAAAAAATTGCTTTATTTAATGGTAGCCAGCCATAGACTTGACAGAAAAGAGAGATAAAATGCGGAATGACACGCACAGCCAGACACTGCAGCATTTTAACCCAGTGTACCACCAAAACTCTCATTACATTTAATTACATTTGTAATAATTCATTATGGACTCTTTTTGGGTTGATTTAGTGACTTTCTTCAGCGTACACTGCATTCCTGTGCATTTCTAACACCAGTAAAGGTGTAACTAAAGTAAATGACTGCATTTATGCATTATGGCTTTGACCAAATTTGTCTTGAATTAATCATTTGGCATGCACTGACATGCATTCTGTTCAAGCTTATCAGCATCACCATTAGCTATACAATTTATTTATTACATTATACAATTAGAAAGACTCCATCAATGTAAAAGGCTAAAGGTTCTGCAAGTAATCAATCCTTCTGGTGTCTTGGTTATTTAATGAACAGGTTGGGGTTTATAACCAGAAGTAGATATGGCAGGAAGCAAGTCAACCCTTTTTTCTTTAATGTTGCAAATTGCCACATTAAGGAGGGTACAGTAAGTACGGTGGCATGCACAGTATATTACCACAGTATGCAAAATGATGTACAAGTACCACAAAAATTATGGTGCATTTCTGTGGTGCTTTATCACTGAAAATTTCTCTATAACTGAATCACATTAACAATCACCTATATGTACAAATGAGATATTTTATTGTCCAGCAGCTGCAGTGGAATTAGAATTCAATTGAGTTCAATTTTATCTATAGAACGCCAAATCACACATCAGGTGCTCAATGTGCTTTAAATAACAGGGAGAATAATGAGACAAAAAAAAAGAGATCGGCTCTGGTGACAGAAAGCAATCTGACTGATCAAATGGGTGAAGCTAATATATGTTTCTTTTTGTTTCCAGCCCAGCAAAAGGCCATTTGAGCCTCATGCAAAAACATTCCTTCTATTCTTGCCCTAAAGGAAAATGTCATGTTTTTATAATTTAGCTTGGCGCAGTTTCCATTAATGTGGCACTACATGTTCAGGTAGTGTTGCAAACTCCAGCTGTTTATTAGAGATTTGGGTAAATGAGGAGTCGCACAGCTTTCCAGAACAACAGAGCCAGACCCAGATACAGAAACCAGCAGCCTGAAAGAAAATCATCTTTATTGCAATGCTGCAAAGATCTTAACTCTACATCTGTACATCTTGTTTCTGTATGAGGTATTATTGGTTTATGAGTCTGGCCATCACTATTTTGGCTTTTTTGGAGACAGAAGTGACCGTACTATACATATAACAATAACATATAACATAATATACATATAACTAAAGAAATGTTGGCTAGCTAGCTTAATACGCTTTGTGAAACAAAAAATGATAAAAGAAACATCAAAACTGTCTGTCAAAAATAAATTGCCTATTCAGCAGAATAACAGTCATGAATTCGAATTAGGTGGATGCAAGTTGACCTATGAATGAGCCTTCTGACCTGCTTTTCATTCTCTGGGTGGCTACTGTAGGCCCTTCTTTTATCAACCAACACACCCAAGTAACTACTCCTGTTGCTTTGTAAAACACAGTAATTGATTTGTTAATGTTTCACTGCCAATTCTGTTGATCAGTTCATCTCAAAGAAATATTGAGGATCTATGGATGTGTTGTTATTTGGTAACAGTCAGTCAGTCAGAAATCCTGAAAAAGTAAAAATGAGGAAAGGGGAGATGCAGTTTGTTCACTATGATGAAAATTTGGTTGTGGGCGCCTGGGTGGCTCAGTGGTGAAGCCGGCGCCCACATACGTTTGCCTCGTTGCAGTGCGGGCGGTTCGAGTCCTGGCCTGTCGCCTATTTGCCCGCATGTCTTCCCCTGTTTCCTGTCTCTCTAAAAGGTGCTGTGGCCAAAAATGCAAAAAAAAAAGAAAATTTGGTTGTAACTTGTCAGTGATATAGAGGCTTCATAATGTCACTCTCCATATGACACATAAAAGGTGTGCCTGAATGAAGCAATAGCGTAAAAGTAAGCTTGAATGACATTACATTAAAATCAAGAATGTTACCAATCCTATGTCTGAAAACAGCTGCCTACATAATAATGCCTTACACTTATATGGCACTTTCTTACACTAATAGCGTACTTAAAGCATTTGCTTCCTCCTACTCCTTTTCGAACAAATATATATGTATCACTGATTGCAGGTGGACTTTATTTTATTTTTATGTATATTAACATTCTGTTCGAAATAAAAGATTGAATGAATGAATGAAAGAAAGCGCTTACAGTTTTGTGCATTATTCATTCACACCTCAATCACACTCGGTGGTGGTGAGCTACTAATGTAGCCAGAGCTGCCCTGGGGCAGTCTGACGGAAGCTTAATGTAACTAATGTTTATAACATATTAAAACTTTCACGTCCCATATGGAGAACAAATGTATTTCCTCAGAAAAAATGATGCTAATAGGAGCTAGTACAGAAATACTAAGAAGCAGTTACATTTAGGTTAATTTCATTTTTTTATGTTAAAATGCACATAAAATTGAAGGTATATTAAGTTTTTTCTTAGAAACACTTGGCACATGTCACCTGGGTTTGTGCAAGACACTGAAGAACTAGTCTGCTTAATGCCAACATGAGCTTAAAATTTGAAAAAGAAAAAAAAAAATACAAACACAATTCTGAAAAAGTTGGGAAAGAGCACCAAAAGACTAGAAAACTAAGTGGTACTAAAAAGGATAAAACGCTGGATGAACATTTTGCAGTAAATTAGGTTATTTGGCAACAGGTCAGTAATGCAAGGAACAAAGCCGAAAATTAATATTGGATGCCTGTGATCATCAGGCCCTCGAGCAGCGCTACTAATCAGGCCCTTGGGCATGATTCTGTCATGTAAATCACTGCGCAAGGTCAGGAGCACTTCCAGGAATCATTGTCTGTGAATGCAATTTGCTGCGCCAATTACTCACGCAAAGAAGAAGCCAAATGTGAACACGATTCAGAAACACTGCTGTTTTCTTTAGGCCAAAGCTCATTTAAAAATGAGGCAAAGTGATTCGCGGTCAGACGAACTGAAATTTTTAATTCTTTTTTGGAAACCACATGATCTGGAGAGGGACCATCTGGTTCGTTATCAGCTCTCACTTTTAAAGAGGGGGATATAGGGGCGCATTAGTGCTGAACTGGTCTGCATGCAGGCAGTTCAGCACCCAGAACCGAAAACATATGGTTTATCATCAAACCAAAAACACGACAAAGAAGACCCAGGACTCTTGAGCAGCTAGAATCCTCAGACAAGAGCAAGATTCCTCTCTCAAAAGTCCACCAACTGGTTTCATCAGTTTCCAGAACTATTAAAAGAAGAAGGGATGCTCCAAAATGATAAGCATGGCCCTGTCCCAACTTTTTTGAGACATGTTGCTCCCATCATATTCAAAATGAGCTGATGCTTTCTTGAAACGGTACATTTTCACAGTAAACCTTTTATGTCGTCTATGATCTATTATGAATAAAATATGGATTTATGAGATCTGCATCCCGGCATTTTCAGAACTGGGTTTGTATTCAGCTGGACTGGAGTATCCAAAGTGCTATGACTTGCATTCACCGATTCATTTATTTCATTTCATACTCAGCCACAGCATTAGGAGAAATCTTGGGTTCATTATTTTGCCCAAAGACATTTTGGACAATGCACTCTACCTCCTGGGCCACAGCTGCCCTCATGTGATGATATACAAAATATAATAAAAGGGGACATTTATGGTCAAAAGCTGCTGAAATGGAACCTTAAAAGGTTCAGTGATGTATCACACATGAGCATAATCCTCATTCATTAATAATTTAGTCTTAAATGAAAATGAATTGAATCTTTTTGATCAAATTTGCTAACACAGCCAGCCTGAGGGGGTACTGGGCCTTATATTCGCTGCGACTAGAAGGACAGGACTGTTAGTGGAATTTAAGTGTACATTCTAATACTTATTCTGAACATATTACGTCTTGGATCAGATGAATCATGAGCTACTTCAAAAGTGGACTGAAAGTGAAACTTTTTCCCGTGAAGCTGTAACAAAAAAAATTCCTACTGTGAGAATTCTGTGAGAAGGTACATTTATAAAACAGACCGCAGTACTGCAGCAATGGTATAACTCTACTGACCTGAAGCCTATGATTGGACATTCCTTGCAGATGTTGCACTTGGCCTGGTGCTTGGCAGTCTCAGCAGCAGCAACGCGATGCAGGACAGGTAGCCACACCATGGACTGAGGCTCCAGGCGCATCCAGTCCAAGAACACGGAAGCCTCCAGCTCAGGTTTGTTGTTAGCCTGGAATAACAACGTGACAAGTAAAGCTTTTCAGATTTCAATAAGCAGAACATGGTATTTTAAGTGTTATTCAAGCCTAAGCCTTAACAAGCTGAGTAGTGCATACTTCTTTACAGTCTTGTGACAATATGAGGCCATTTCCCCAAAAAGTACAAACACGGTACAGATGTTTTTATGGCAAGAACCAGAATTACTACCTTCTGTGGACATTTTGGATGTAAAATGCCATCCTTGTCAATTGATCCTGTTAGATTTGTGTCAATTTCATCATCATTAATGGCTAGACTTGTGATTTTCTTATGTCACATTGATCTTTACCTTTGATGACCAAAATATAGCAAGTTACTCTTAGACTTCAGGGGTGGGACTGTCCCACACTACTGTGCGAAAGTCCTGCTTTACCCCTCATTTCTTTATATTTTATTTCCAAGGAGCCATACTTTCTTATAATTATTTTTAAAGTAATATTTAGCAATAATTCTCCAGGTTTTCTGAAAGTATTTCAGAATTTTGCTTTAGATGTTGGCTGCTTTTTCATTCATTTTTAATCCAGTCCTTGTACCCGACTATTTTCACAGGAGTGCATTTTGTTTGTTTGTTAAGCCACTGAATACTGACATATCAATCATTCAAGCATTAAAAAGGGACCTAACTCAGGGGATGAACCAGTGTTATGTACGCACATAACAGACAACTTAGCAAAGGATCAATTTTAAATGGTATCTTTAGGCACTTTGTTACTTGCCGTTTCTCAAAAACACAAATTTGCACAAAAAGTGCCAACGTTAACAAAGTTTGAAAGGCATAAAATAATAATTTTTCACCAACAATGGGATTTGAAAGCATGTTAGCCAAGAACTTAGCATATCATGGTGTGGTGTGCACTGTATCCTTAAAGAATTTGAGGAAACTGGACAAGTGGACAGCCCAAAAAGAAGTGTCAGGCTTAAAAAACGAATGCAGTTGAACAGCACCTGAAAGTCATATAAGTAAGAAATAGAAACCCCATCAAAGCCCCGGCAAAGCACCTGAGAGGTTCTGGCCCTTCAGTTCCATCTACTGTACACTGAAGATAGTGCACTGCAGTTTGCCAAATTGCATAACAGCTGACTGGAAAATCTGTCATCAGATCTTATTGAGTGACAAATGCAGTATGTACAGAGGTCAGGAGACAGGTACAACAGTGAGTTTCTAAAGCCATCTGGAGAATGTCATTGACTGAATTTTAGTCAGTGGTGTTGAATTATGAATGCAAGAAAGTGCAAATGTCAGGTTTCGAACTACCATGCAATAAAATCCGGATAGCGAGTGACTGGCAACAGGAAGACCTTTCAGCATGGCAATGATCCCAAACAAAAAAAGCACACCTGGATAGAAAAGTGCCCGGATTTCAATATTATTGAAGCAGTGTGTGGGGTCATCTTGACAGAACAAAAACTAGTCAACATCCAAAGAAGAGCTTTGGAATGTCCTTCAAGAAACCTGGAGAACTATAGAAGTTACAGAACTTCTAATAAAGCCTGCCTAAGAGAGTCCGCTTTTGCCTTATACACTATATACTACACTATATACACTCCATTTATGTTTGCATATTTCAATAAATTGATGCACCCATTTCCCTGCAAAATACAGAAATGACTCAAGACTTTTGCACAGTACTGTAATTTATAGCAACTATATTAGCAATAGATTAAGTGGCTCAAGCAGTGGATACAAACAGCACATCAATATTTTCTCAGTTTGTTGGTACACTGCAAACAAATCCAGAAGAGCCTCAGATCTTCCATGCAGAAAACCAATTATTGCAGCCCAAGCCTCGCTTTTGTTTTTCATTAACTTAAAGAAACACATTAGAAAAGCATCTCTTTTCTGACTTCCTCATATACTTCACAGTTTCAATTATTTCACTTGCAAAACTCTTCAGATTTTTTGCTTTGGAAGACAGATTTCCTCATAACATCGCTACAGTTATAGCATTTTGACAGTCCTGTTAAGTCCTTATAACTGTGCACCCCTCCAGAAACATACAAACTGAAAGCAGCTGCGGACTGAGGGCTCGATGTTGGAGCCGCCGAAGGAGGCAACCTCGCCAAGCTGTCGGGGGATCTGAATTGAGTCGTGGAGGAGGAGTCCCAGTCGACGCTGGTCACAGAAGCCCGTTGCACTGGCAACCTGTCGGAACAAGACTGGAGGAGACAGAGAAAATATGGGAGGTGGAAAAATAAGAAGAGGAGGGGAAACCGAGAATGAATATCGACACAACACAGACAGGGAAGGAAAAATAGGAGTGAGAATGAAGGTAAGGACAAATGGAGGGAAAATGGGGAAAAAGGAGAGAAGAGCAAAGAGAGGAGCTGGCAGCCTTTTACCTCAGCCTAATATGAAGGGTGTTTGGTAATGTCGCACTGGTACTAGCAGCTGTGGAAATGTCACTACAGTTAAAAACATTAATCGCTATGAGCAATTAATTATTTCAAAATGATTATCTCTGGTTGTCAGGACAGTTGACACCAACTTCAAAGCAGGCTAACAATACTCATACTATGGTACGTAACCTGTGAGCTCCCTCCCAAACACACCCATTCGGCCCTTCAGGCCAGCGTTCCAACTAGAAAATGAGGTGGTGGCTGCTGTGTCAGCCTGTAGCTCAGTTCACCGGCAAACCCATGAGGACTGTGGTTGTACACACAATTAAACCTTAATGGCACACACTGAAATGGTGACAGCCCTGCTTTTATCGCATCTCATGTTTGGTGTTCTAAGTTAATAACTACAGACTTATCTTAAAAGTGTTTATTTTGACTTGAGGTGGGTTCAGTAAATACAATCAGCAAAGGAACAGAGGGGCTGTTCTACAGACTTTAACTAAAGCAGTCCAATGTTACACTCTATATTTAAAATATTGTTTTTTTATCTTTCTTGTGGTTGTTGATGTCTGCCTGTTTATTAGGAAACAACCTGCTTGTTGCAGTAGGTTTCATTATTGTAGTAAATCTACCTGAAGTTTTCTTCTGGGGAAGTTTTTCCCCAGTTGAACAATTCCTTAATCATTTCAACTCTGAAAGTACGTTTACTTTTTGTGAGATACTCACAGCATCTTCAGTTTTAACAAATAACTTTAATCACAACTAACCTAAACTGTAAAAATCTTCTCTCTTACAAAAACATGGAAAATTCCCCTATTTTGATCTCTCATGAGTCTTCAAGGCTGGTGAAGTCCTAGATTTCATTTTATCACCCAAATAATACCAACATAAGCATAAATGAAGATTAATTAGCAGAAGTCCTCCAAACAAAAGCTCTCACATTGAATTGACTTACATCTGTATTTATCCTCCAGGTGAGCCTTGCAGAGCGAGATGATTCCAGTTTTGAATGACAGAGTCCGGATCTTTCCAGTGCGACCACTACCAACAAACAAAAAGACATAGTTAAGAATATGATGAATCTACTGCTTCCAAGAAAAATGTAATGTCTGACTGTTCTCTGATAGTGCTGCACATACGTGTCATAGACGTTAAGCAGCCAGTTGAGACACATGTCAACGCACAGCGGGACGTTGACCAGGTGGGAGTGGCTCTGCTCGAGTCGCTGGTAGAGGCTCGTGAGACAGGTGACCAGCTGAGAGATGTCCAGCAGCTGCTCGTTCTGCTTCAGACTGTGCTGGTCGAACACCTCACATGCTGTCGGCATGCTTAACAGGTCCACTAAACACAAGAAGACACACACAGGGAGGGACATGGTTAGTTAACACACACACACGCACACGCACACACACACACACACCAATGACTGCTGTGCAGAAGCTGAGTTAAGTTCAGACCTCCACGTTCAAAGTGTCCTTGAGCTGGAAGCTGCACAAGGAAGGAAACTTCAGTCCAGCAATCAATAAGGTATCACATTATCATCTCTATCAAATATGTTTTTCTCTCTAGATGTGCTTTTACTCCATTAGTGGTATGCTTGAGATCACTGTTGTACTGAAAATTTAAGCCGTTGCCAGTCAGATGGTATCACACGGTGGATCAAAACGTGATATTGGCATTTTCCTGCTTTCATAATTCCATCAATTTTGACAATATCCCTAACACCACCGGCTTAAATGCAGCCCCAAACCATAATCTGGTTGTATAGACTCACTGTTGTTCCTCTCTCCTGACCTCCTGCGTACATACCGGTGCTGATTTGACACAAAAAGATTTTCAGTTCACTTCTTGCATAAGCATTTCTGCCTGTATCCCTTCTGTAAAAAGGGACAACCACCCTTGCAATGACACCATTTCTGATGAGGCCTTAGTAGCCAGTTGATAGATGATCAACTAAATGGCCAGATGCATCTCTCAGGTTTTGTCCCAGGTCTTTGTTGGATTAGTTTCCCCTGTTTCTTAAGAGCAAGGCCTTCAGATATTGCTGATCTGTTGTTTGTTGATTTTTTTTTTTTTTAATTTTGGCCTGTGACTTGCTCCAGCTTTTTTAAGGACACACGCTGCACACCAAGATATGCCAGTTTTTAAGCTCTTTGGGAACTTTGAAAGACCCTCAAAAGACCAATTTAAAACTTACAAGAAAGTCTGGCTGCTTGTAAGCGAATTATAAGGAAATGAGGAGTTGCTCAAAACTTCTGAAGAGTACGTACTTTGACACTTTCCACCTGCCTTGCGGGAGGCAGCAATGTCCAGCAGGGTCCCACAGGGGCCACGGTAGATCATGCCCCAGACCCAGGGCCAGCTTAGCATATGCACACAAGCATGCATGAATGCGTGCACACAGACCACATACCCACACACATAAAGATACATATAGACCATTCACATATACACTCCCATACACCAATCACACGAGGACATACAAAGATGCAGCCATCCTCACCAAGCTCTCCTACAAAGTGTGGGCATCAGTCCCACCCACAAACCACTGGGTGACACACCCGACCACTAAGGCCTTATATGTATTGTGACATATCAAAAAATATATTTAAACTATACATCTAATTGATTTGCATGAGTTTATTTGCATTTCAGCTCAGTGTGAGTCATTACAGGATACTACTGTCATTTACAATGATGCTAGTTTCTCCTTTTCCCAATCTCAGTCTGAGTATACCTCCCTTTACTACTCCTCACATGCACATGTGCGATCACATGTGGACTGGATCTAAACAGAGACATAAATAAATCGAGTTGGTGATAACACACTATGCTATTATAAATGCAATACAAGCTTCCAATCAGGCTTTACACTGTCAATGAGAATGAGAGTCAGTTTATCTGAGGCATTGAGAGACACAATTTCTCCAGCGTGTCCTGGGTCTGCCACGGGGCCTCCTCCTGGTAGGACATGCCCAAACAACCTCAACTGGCTCCTTTCGAATGGCTGCACTCCTCACCCTATCTCTAAGAGAGAGGCCAGCCACCCTTTGGAGGAACCTTACTTCTGCAGCTTGTATCTGTGGTCTCATTCTTTTGGTCACTACCCAAAGCTTGTGAGCATAGGTGAGGATGGGGATGTAGGTTGACCTTCAAATTGACAGTTTTGTTTTTAATGCTCAGGTCTGTCTTCAATACGATGGACCGGTGCAGTGTCACTACAGGCGCAGCTCCGACCCATCCCCTCACCGGTTACCCCTCACTCGTGAAAATTTACCTGCTGTGCTGGCTTCACTAGAGTTAAGTGTTCAATGTTACTTTTATATTAACTCGATAACATAAATAGATCTTCTGCGCTATACAGCCACAGCTTACACAGCATACACCTTAAAATATATTATACACATAACAGTTTGTAGGCAGTTTGCACTCTATACAGCTCCCCCAGTGCTAGACGCAGAGGATGAGTACACACTCATACTGTATGGATACACACACAGACTGTGAGTGCAGAGAGATAAAGATAGTAATAGTGTAGTAAAGATATAGACAAGGAAAATACGTATAGCGGGAAGCAAGAAAAGGTGATGGAAAAGAGCAGAGAGCAGAAATGAGGTGAATTTAAAAAAAGGGGAATAGTGAGCACAATAAAAGAAAGAACAAAGGAGTTGTGTGGGAGGATGTCAATACACTGAGAAAAGCACTCGTGTTGAGAGGAGAAGACCTGAACCCAGAGGCAAAACCCTCATGTGACAAAGATGCAGGAGAAGTGTATCCATAGAAAGTGTACTCACAGCAGAGAGCCTTCTGCAGGCGTCTGAGCTTCATGGCTGTCCGGTAGGCCGAGAATCGAACATTGTTCAGATCAGCTGAAGAAAGGAAAACAAGGAGGAAATCATTGAAGGGGAAGAGATAGTACCTGTTTTCATCCATAATATCACTCCAACAAATGGTGGTTTCTTTTAAACGTCTCTACTATTCAGTACAGGCATGTGTTCTGAGGTGATGTGGCATTTCAAATACTTCAGTCCAGAAGGTGAAGAAAGCATCCTACCCAAAGACTGGTAGAGCTCAGCCATCTTGGGATGGTCCCAGCATGTCGTCTGGGTCTGATGGCTAGAAGGGGACAAAGTGGCAACACAAGAGTCAAATACAGATCAGAAAGAAGTGCATGCCACAAGCGGCTGATCGAGGCTGATGCAACATCCATTATCCAGAGCCTATACGTGGAAAGTGTTAGCTTCTAGTAGACGTGTAGTATGTTATCCAGTAAGTAACAGTATTGTCTGCATGTGATCGTCATAGTTTTTCTAGTGTTGCGCATACGTAACTACATGATGTTGAGCTTTGAGCCTTTCCTGTTCACTCTGCTACTACGTAGCATATACACATTATATGACTGCCTGAATATAACAGTTATTTTGATGTGATTTCAGTCATCAAAGTGTCAGAAAAAGCTTTAATTATTTTTGCAAAAAATGGCCAAAGGTAAAACAACACTTAAAAAACAAATCTGATGGAGCCCATGACTCGTCTAGCCACTAGAGGTGTAACTGTACACAAAATTCACTGTTTTTAAGAATAGTTTGCTTCGTTTACTGTAGATGTTAGTGATGGGCTATAGCCCTAGACATTTTGTGAACAGCCTAAGATCTGAATAGTAAAAGACTGATTTGACATTCCAGTTATCCATGCATTTAAGTGCCTGAAAATAATGATATGAGTGAGAGAAAATGCTGAGGCTACTCTTTCAGCTTCAGGTATGAATATGAAAGGCTTTGCTAAAAGACAAGGGACAATGAAGGCAACAAGGTGTGGGGCAAGCTCTTATGTCTCTGTTATAACAACTCAATCAGAGTTTTGATGCTTTGCCAATAATCCAGGTGAGGAAATCCCAGACAGTTGCTTCAGTTCATCTATAGACAACATTTTCCACGGGAGAAATGTTTCCTCACTCAGCTAAAGGACTTCTTCAGTCTCAGCTGGCTGCAAGTTTCCCCAACCTTATAAAGCATGCACTGTTTCTTAGGTCTGTTGCGTCCAGATTAACTGAATCAACTTTCTGGAGTTGAATCCGCATCACCGCCTCATCTACTTGCTCAGGTTTGTGATGAAACTGGCTCTTCAGCCAACTAACTAGTCTAGAAAAGTTGTTCTCAAAACATTTTAGTCCGATTAATCAATTACAAGTATTACACAAGCATAGCTTCCATATGGTCATCTTACAATAATGGCCTGAGTCATTACTTAACAAAAAATGTATTTTTGCCTAATCCATCATAATTGTTTTGTATTTTCTGAAAAACCTGAAAAAAATTATTTTCAGAAATGAAGACTCACTCCAAAAACTACTTTTATACTAATTACTTTTCTAAAAAGCGAGACCACTAGCCTATGAACAACAAAGCTCCAAATAAGCCTTCCACACTTTCATATTGCCCATATATGACAACCTCCACTTATCTGAGCCAATAGTGTGTCCTCCTTCTCCAAACCGGTGGAGACATGTTAACATAGTTTTTATGTTTATTCCTAAATAAACATAAAACCTCCAAAACTAAACCTCCAAAGGAAATCTTAAGGACACTGAAAGGATTCGAGGAGGAATCTATTTTTAGAGATGAATAATTACGTCACAGAATAAACACACCTGAAAATCTCCATGAAAATGCATTTTTTTATAGTATACTTCACGCGTTTATTGTGATGCTGAAAAAGTTATACATAGGGTTTGTTTAAATCAGTTTAAATATGAATTTATGAGTGTCAAGTCAAAACATGTTCCTCTTGTCCTTGTTCATCATGTTTCACAGGAGGTAGAAAGTAAGAAGCGCATTTTTGAAGTACTACAGTTCATCATTCAGAACATATTATTAATTTCAAACCCAACTTACCCTCCTGAGACCCTGCGTCCACATATGGGGACATTACATTTTGGCTTTGCAGCACCTTTATATTTCATTGTGCCAAATTGTGTTTTATACTTTGTTAAGTCAGGTTGTTTTTGTTGTTTTATGCTGTAAAATAATCCCATTGTCCACATCTTTTTTTTTCTCACATTTTTTTCTCACAAAAGAATGTAACAACCTTGTAACAAAATACAACTTCCTGTTCAAAGAGGATGCTTAGTTTATATACATATCAGGACATCATAAATCATAAATATCTAGGAGAAACTAGAAAATAAAAACTGCAAACAGGAACTCAGGTCTCAGGAGATTAAGATTTTTTCTTCATCTGGTGTACCAAAATAATGACAATAATAATGATAATAAAAACCTAAATAAGTCTCACTAAGTCCAATTGCAAAGACTGTGGGTATATAGCAGTATGGTATACAGTCCTGTAAAAGGTCAATTTTATAAGAAAGGAGAAGGCAAATATTTGAACATATTTTGGATATTAATTAAAGTACTAAGTAATACTGATCCTGGATAGTCATTTGAGAGGAACATTGAACTGAACCTCAATCAGTGAATTAGAGCAGTTTTTCCAAAATCCTGAACTGTGACATTTAATCCCGCTTTTTGTGTATTTCTCTCCTCAATATCACGGTCTTTGAAAATAAAACAAAACCACAGAAGCTCCATCTCCCCTGCATCAGGAAGTATGAAAGAGCTAAAAAGGAAGACAGCGATAAACAGTTGCTGTCATTCTCCCCTTACAAATTATTTTATGACGGAAATTATTTAATCACTGCTTTGCGTGCGCGCGTGTGTGTGTGTGTGTTGAAGACAAACAGCCTGGGTTCCCAAGTATGTGAAAACAATGAGGGATGTGTAGTGTGTAGAGGGAGAATAATCATGATGAAGATATTTAAAGAATTCAGAATTATTTTTGGAGGTCTAAAGAACCCCTCTTATTGTCAGAATCTCTCCTCCATATCATCCAGCATTAAATCTGTCTTCTGAAGGGTCTGTACTAATTAACATATTTAACTTTTTTGTGACCGATCGTACTCGGTGAAACAGAGAGCCCTGAAAGCAATTTAACTTTTTCAAAACACAGAGCACAATGTGATTGTCAGACAGAATCAAACTGGTCTACAAAATTCAGATAATGACACAAGAAATGGAACCTATCATCGAGCCCCTGGTCAGAAATGAGTTGCTCATGTATGCACAAATCTAAAGTAATGATCTTCAATACGCAATACAATTAGTTTCAGCTGCAGGTTTAGCTGTAAATGAATGCCAGTATGTGTGAACGCGAGTATTGTTCATTAGGATGTTAATGTCTTCTTTTTCTAGTCTTCTGTAAAGAAAAAAACCTCAGCATGACCTGAGCTGTGGTGCAATGGCATCTGGGTGCTCTACTGGCCCCAAAGTTTCCACCACAGTGTGCTACCTGTAGGGACCTTCCTATTGTTGTGAAGAAACAAATGTAATGAACTGGGTTTTGACTTGAAGTTATAGAGTAATTAAAATCAGCTAAATTGCCCTAAAACTGTGTACAGAGCAAAAGCTAAAACTGTGCAGCTGTTCTGCATTGATTCTTATACAGCACTCTTCTGCTCTACATGAGCACTCAAAGCTCTTTAGATGGCATTTAAATACTGCTGTTGAGCATTTCTCCAACAAGCAGTTTTATCTTCAGAATTCAGAATTCCAATTCTGTCCAATCGCATGTCATAACAAAACACATACAAGCACCCGGTTTCCTATTGGAACGCTATTACCACAATTAGTGAGTGGGCACAACCATTAGCATTAGCAAGCGATCACCCGACTCCTCCCACTCCGACTCTGTTTGTCCAATAACGCCGAGGTGTCAATTTTTGCTGGCTCACCTGCAGTTAACCTTTATCTGAAAAACACCTACAATAATAATCCATGAGCCGGCCTTTTTTGCAGCATTGCCTTTCTTTTCTCTCTCCTGCCTCTCTACCACACTCCAACTCCAAATAATGAGTAGAAGGGTACTAGAACTACTTAAAGGTCCTCCAACCTCATAGTCTGTGCAAACAGGAGCTCAGTCACTCAGCTCATCACAACTAAGACAAATGTCTGTAATCAGCATGAAACAACTGCTTTCATCTACAAGCCTCAGACTGAGAATTATTATACTTCAAGACCAGAGAAATCTGACAAGATGTCCTTGGGCAAGGCAGGTAACCTGGAGCATTTTATACCTGGTGCTTAACAGCCAATAAGTAGTGGGAATCTGAAAAAAGTGTTTCCCAATAAACTGAGAATTCCAGATGCCCACAACCAAGTTTCACATGATAATACATTGCTAAGTGAGAGGAGAGCAGTTTTATTAATGATAGCACTTTGCTGGTCACGCAACAACAGATCCATCCATCCATCTATTCATCCATCTATTCATCCATCTATTCATCCATCCATTCATCCATCCATCCATCCAATTACTGGAGCCTATCCCAGCTCTGAGTGTGGGAGGCACAACTATTCATATCTATGTACAATTTAGAACCACAGATTAACCTGATAAGAATTTAAATCAATATATACTGAACAGGAAAGAAAGAAAAAAATCAATGACCATGAGAGTGGAGTTCTTAAACTGGACAAAGTGAAAGGCAATGTGTGTTGAAGTTATCGCAGTTTATGGTCTGTTCAAGCTGCACTGTAAGATGGTTTAATTAAGTCTTTCCATCTTAGGGTGCAAACTTATGATCCAAGAAAGAGGTGTCAAAGGTGATCATACATGATCATACATGCGCTGAAAGTAAAGTTGGGGTTATTAGCAATTAGTTATCAAGCCCTTACAGCTTATGTGTCTTTGACCTTAATGTGTTTTTTAAGCCTGTTTCTACACTTCAAGGAGACAATGAGAATTCTCCTGAATGGATCAATAACGCATTTAAATGACACTGAATTGATGTGAGACCACAAATTGTCTGCTCCAACCACACATCTGTCCTCAACACTTTCTAATCTGCCTCCACCACCCAGAGCAGTTGATGTTTTCTATAGAAATATAAGAAGTTATATCCTGATGTGTTTATGTTTTATTTTTCTTAACACATTATTTCAAATAGGTCTACAATCCAAAACTGTAGTCTTACTAATTTTAATGATATTTCTGAACAGGATAAATGAAAAAACAAAAACAAAAAAACAAACAGAAAAACAATCATAAATCAGCTGTGGCCTGCAGGAACAAAGTAGTCTAGTTCTGACTCTTTGTGCTCTTTGAAAGCTCACACTATCCATCTAAAAAATATATCACTGCCCCAGGACAAGCCAAAGTGCTGATAATGCATTGTTAACTGTCAAAAAACTACTGTGAACTGAGCAGCTTTGCTGCACTGCTTAAGGGTAATCTGACTGAAGCTGCTAAGGGATAAGGGAACATGGGTGGAAATCAGTGGAGATGCTAATATTTTAAGCTAACGATTTTATTTATACAAATAAAAGTTCAGTCATAATTTGGTAATACATGCTGTCATGTTTAAGGATATAATGCAAAGCTACTCTGTATTTGTAACATATAAGTGTCTATATTTTTGTGTGCTTGGGGCCTCTTCCTGTCACAGATTTTAACTATATACCTTAAGTGCAATTCATTAATGATGTATTTATGTAACTTCCAAAGGGAAGCAGTGATAACAGGGTCTACATAAAAGGGTGCTTAAATGAGCATTGGGAAACACTAAGATGTAGAAATAGCTGTTAAAGCTCATAACTGACTTATTCAAGGTGCCATTTTTTCCCACTTGGCATGATGTTAGTGCATGATAACAGGTATTTAGGAAAATACAAGGCATGGTCTAACATTACTTAAGAATATGGCTAATAATTTTGCTTCAACAACAACAGGAAAATTAAGCCTAGCAGCTGGAAGTTTACCAGGCAACAATTAGTAATGTGGGCAAATATAAAATCCATGGTAGACTCTTAACTTTGCTCCAACTCTGCTCTAATCCTGAAACAGTTCTTTGTGTTAGAGGAGCCAAAGAACTGTGCTTGGCTAGGCTAGAAAAACTTTGGAAAGTGTCTGGCACAGAATTGGTGTGACCTGCTAGATCTCAGTGCAGTGTTTGATACTCTTGTCCATAATAATTTATGATAGAAATTAGAGCATTCCATAGGTATTAAAGGAAGTGTGCTGCAATGTTTGAATCATATTTATATAATTCATGTAAATGGGGGAGTCTTCTTAATACACTAAAATTAATTATGGAGTTCCACAGGGTTCTGTATTTGTACCAATTCTATGTATTTACACAATAATGCTTCCCTTAGGCAGTATCATGAGAAGGCATAGTATACATATTCACAAATGTGTAGAAGTTCTTTCTTATATTTGTGCAATATCTCTAAAATTAGAAAAATCCTTTCTCAGACTGATGCTGAGAAGCTAATTCATGCATTTATTACTTCTAGGCTGGACTATTGTAATTCATTATTATCAGGTTGTCCTAAAAACTCCCAGAAATGCCTCCAGCTGATCCAAAATGCTGCAGCTAGAGTACTGACAGGGACTAGAAAGAGAGAGCACATTTCTCCCATATTGGTTTGTCTTCATTGGCTCCCTGTTAGTTATTTTAAAATCCTTCTTCTCACACACAAGGCTTTGAATAATCAGGCCCCATCTTATCTTAAATACCTAATAGTACAATTCCACCCCAATAAAGCACTTTGTAATACACTCCTTTTGAATGTTATGTTTGACCACTGATTGTTAAAAAAAAATTATTTAGATGCGGCTCCATTGTTATAAGGTCAAATAGATCTGCAAATTTTGATGGTCTTTTTTTCTTATAAATTGGAATAGGAGAACAGTCCTTATCACATTTATATTGGTAAAATTAAAAGGACAATTGAATAATAGAACATTCATCATGCATATCAACATGACTATTAAATAAAAATTATCAAACAAATAAATATGTAAAAAGGTAATATTAATCCACCCCCAATATGACTTGTACCCTCAAAAGAAGAGTGTACTTACAATGTAAGATGGGAAAAACAGAAAATGCACTACTTAAAATTACTTACAGAATAATTTCTCTCTCCTTTCCTGAGGTTTTTCAATACTTAAAATTACTTGTCTACTATGTAAAATTACTTACACACTACTTACATGTACTTATAGTGTAATTATTTCTTAAGACAACCATGACAGTGCACATTAGCACACATTCATATTGCAAGTGCTACTGGATTTTAAAAATAGGCACATAAAGATTAGCTCTGACTACTTTCAGCTCTATATCATTTTTTTCCTTATCTGTATTCCCTCGTTGATTCCATTGGAGTGTGAATGTGCGACAGAGAGCGCTTAAGAACATAGAATAAAGCACTGTTAATGTGAATGGCTGAATGACACTTGTAGTAAAAAAAATGCTTTGAGTATCGGTCCATTTAATCATGCTGACCTATCACAGATATTTTGGTATTAGTGTATATGTTGTCTGATAGCTGATAATTTAGAAAACTGTCCATTGTTTACAACACTTCTAGAAAGTCTCAGTACATACTGAGACATAAAAGGTCATCTTAAATCTTAAAACCTACGTAACAGTTGCCCTGTGTCTCTTATTTAGGAACAGTCTTATTTGCTTGATTCATTTTATTTCACATACTGATGCAGTAATTATTTATTTAGAAACATGACACCTGAAAAAAAAGGCCAGTGGCTTTAAGGTAGGATTCAATACTCTTGCATTACTGTTTCTGAAAGCACATATTCTCTCATTAAACGCACCAGATTAGGATGAATCAGAGATTGTGACAAATTTGTACACTGGACACAAAGTCTGCATACAGAACAACCATCCTTGAGTATGCGTGTGGCTGGATTCAGCCGGTGAACACAAACACACACAATAGACATGCACCTGCAATTACACTGGTGCCAAAAGTCTGCACCAGCCAGCCAGCCAGCAACCTCTGCACTCATCTAAATAAAGTTGCATAGCGACCACTAACCTGATCAGAAGCCCCCCGTTTGCCGAAAACGCAGCGGTGTTATACATCGAGATCGCACTCGAACTACAGCGCTCATCGTGCCAAAAACAGCGCACGGATCCAAACAGGGCCAGCGTCGCTGGCTAAGGCGGACACTGCGTTTGTGAGTGTGAAGGAATGCACGGCGATTCATTAGCCTGCTGCTTTGCAGGGCGCAAATACTCAACCAACGCACCGCCCGCGCACAGACACGCAAACGCAAATGCGCATAAATAAACAAAAAATCCAGTCGGGCCCAATTCAAACACATACGCATAAATGAAGGCAACCCGCACTGATTTCAGCCTGCAGCTTTAAAGCACTCTGTGTGATCCTTTCTTACTCCAATATGGCAGCAAGTGCCCAGAGGAAGAGCAGCCTGCAAAGGAAGGATGTAGAAATAGGAAATGCATGGTTCATCCAGCCAGAAGGGACTAGCAGCACACCTGGCTTGGCTCCTCTGCAACAACCCGACAGAGCAAAACGAAGAAAGAGAGCTAGTTGCTCAGTAAGGCTACATGACTGAAGCGACTTTGTCCCCTTGCGTGGAAAATAAAGACCGCTTCATATGGCGTCTGCCCAAACATGCCCATATATATATATATATATATAATATATACGCCTAAATAATCAGATGATTACAAGTGACAGTCATTCGACGTGCGTTTTATGTGCGTGGTGATAAGAGCACACAAGGAGACCGGCGATCTGTTTTCCCTTGTCCAAAAGCAAACCTAAATCCAATCTTCATCCTATTTTAAACATTGTGGAATCTGTGTTTGCGCATTTTCAGCAGTAAGGATGAAATGCAGTGCGCTTTCAGCGAAGTGTGCTGTGCCCCGGCCCCACAGCCAGCGTTGTATGTGTGAACAGGTTTACTGCATAAGAACCGCACGATTACCATCACAATCAGGCTACTTATCACCACCACAGCCAGCACCTCAGCACTCACTTCCGAAGCTGCTCTCGCATCGCCGGCCAATCAAAGCCCCTTCTGAGCGTGATAGAACAATCCGATTCCCGGGCAGAATCGAGGCGATGTGCCGGCCCCTTCCGCGGTCCGACCAAGCGTCCTCTACCACCGGAGAGAGACGTCCGAGATTACTGTACGAAGCCTGTTTGGTATGTGTTAGCGACAGCTGTAGGTTGCAAGGCTGACTGACCCAGCGAGACACTCGGATCAATGTTCCAGAATGCAGAACACTCGACGTCCGCCCGTTATTTCAAAATAAAAGCTTCAAGTCAGAAAACTACGGACATCCCAAAACATTGCAGTGAAAAAAATCATGGTTGGTCCTCCCACTTAGTTTGAGATGGATGGAAGGTGTGGTTAAACTCAGCAACTGTTTCCCATAAAATCACACGTTCCATCTTACATTATTTATGGTTATTTAAATAGCTTTAATACAAATTTTCACTAAGATTTGGCCTCCATCTGGAGGAGAAGCGGAGAAATGCCTTAAACCTGCATTCTTTGTAATGGCCAGCAGGGGGTGAGTGACCCTTTTGATTACAGAGAGACTTCCTGTTGTAGCCATGGGACATTGGCCCTCAGGTCCCTTGCTCTGTAACCTCAGTAGTCACTTTCCTGAAGACTGTCAGGTCAGTCTGTAGTTTATATTGAGTAGAATTTTAAGGTCATTTAGAAAATTTAGGAGAGTTTTCTACAATATGTTCACTGGCTGAGGACTTGTCAGTTAAGGTATTACACAGCGTGTGGTTTTTCAGTCAGATCTATTCCTTGCTTGTCACATTCAATTCCAAAACACCAGGTTTTGTGCACTATTCATTATTTACACTCACTAGGATTTAAATATGTGGGACTCACCACCTTTTGGTTTTAGAACTGAAGAAGCTTCTTGGATAAGACGTGAAACATCTACAAAGAAATTTTTTTTTAAATCCAGTCACCTTTTTTTCAAGGCCACTGGGTGTACACATGCTACAAAAATAAAATTGATGTTGAATGTAAAGAGAGGCTGTATGAGAAAGTCTTTTGCTACCCATGTTTCTAATATTTGTCAGTTTGTAATTATTTTTGTTAAGGCCCAGACATTGGTGGAATAAAGAATATGCCCAGTATAGATGCTGTGTATGCATGGAACATGCACGGATCAAGCATAACATTATAACCACCTGCCAAAACAGCCATGACCCATTGAGGCATGGACTCCACTAGACCCCTGAAGGTATTTGGAACCAAAATGTTAGCAACATATTAATAAATCCTGTAAGTTGCAGGGATCAGACTTGTTTGTCCAGCACGTTCCACAGATGCTTGATTGGATTGAGATCTGGGGGAGTTTGGAGGCCAAGTCAACACCTCAAACTTCTTCTTGTGCTTGTCAAACCACTCCCGAACCATTTTTGCTTTGCTTTATCCTGCTGAAAGAGGTCACAGCCATCAGGAAATACCGCTTCCATGAAAGGGTGTATATGGTCTGCAACAGTGCTTAGGTAGGTGGCATGTGTCAAACCAAGATCCATGTGAATAGCAGGACCCAAGATTTCCCAGCAGAGCATTGCTCCAAGCTTCACACTGCCTCTGCCGGCTTGCCTTCTTTCCCATAGTGCATCCTGGTGCCAGGTGTTCCCCAGGTAAGTGGCATACCTGAGAATTCATGTATTGTTAAAAAAAAAAGAAAAGATCATCAGACTAGGTCACCCTTTTCCATTGCTCTGTGGTGCAGCTCTTATGCTCACGTGCCCATTGTTCGCACTTTCTGTGGTGGACAGGGGTCAACATGGGTAGCCTGACTGGTCTGCAGCTAAGCAGACCCTATTCACAACAAACTGCGATGAACTGTGCTTGTGCACTATTCATATAGTATCTACTAAAGTAGCCACAGTGCCTGTGCGTACACACAGAGACTCGAACCAGCAACCCTCTGGTTGCGAGGTGAGCACCTACCCACTGCGCCACTGCCACCCACAATTATGACAAATACAACAGGATTAAACTGAAAATCTTGATACCTTTATTTTGAAATTAAACTTATTTCCAGTCTAGTCCCGTCTGCTTCCAGAAAACTTTGCCTGCTCTGCTAGACAAGGTGGAGCTCAGGCTCCCTGCCTATGACACCCTTCCCCCATCCCACTGTTTCTGAAAGCAAAGGAGCCTACACTCCATTGGAGAAGGTTTTTCACCTCACTGATGAGAGAGAAAGATAGAGAGACACAGGGAAAGGGGATATGTTTTGTGTGTGTGTGTGTGTGTGTGTGTGTGTGTGTGCGTGCGTGTGTGTAGAAAGAGAACAAAATAAGGAGAGGGAGGAAAAAGACAGGAAAAGAGGAATACATAAAAAGGAAAGGGGGAGAATGGCAGCATTCAGCTATGTCATCTCCTCTGGAGTG
>VUQK01010744.1:0-10002 GCA_015106715.1 Bujurquina vittata | reverse complement strand
GTCCGGGGGTACAGTCCCCTGTAGCCCCCCCCCGGAGGGGGGGGGGGGGATCTCCCTCTCCCTCCACATCTTCTCCCACATCCTCCCTACCAATCCACTCTTTTCACACACATAATGTTTTACTGCAGGTTAACAGGTGGCTTGGATCAGGACAGGCATTTGTGCCACAGTTTGGGAGAGTGGGTCCAAATGGTTTCAAAGCTGCAGTTCACTGCAGGAACATTAAAGCTGCATATTGGCTTTGTTTAAAGATCGGAGCCTTACAAAAAGGTTATTTATTTTTTTGGTTTTATTACTAACAAAATTAATATTTTGATCTATATTGTGACATCATCAGATTTTAGGAAATATTGTGATCCAGATTTTGGGACGCAGTCCCCAGCACTAATGTTGTGTTTAATTTTGACATGTTGTAATTTGGCTCTATGTACTTTTCCCCTTGGTGTCTCCCCCTGCAGAGTGCCCTGTGCAGCATGTTCAGCCTGTTACAGGTACAGAGGGACAAGCCCAATGACTCTCATTCTTACTGTCATTGTCATGAAGTGTACAACAGTTGCTAAATTGTGTTAAAATGTTGACAGTTTGTTTGTGTGTGTCTGCTTTTCTTAGCGTCTACCCCTTCACAATGTCCCATGCATCAAGCTGAGCCTGCCAAAGGTAGGTATTGCACTCTGAAGGTCAGATTTCTGTGTTCATTTTGTTTTAAAGAAATTATAAAACTACGCCTCAAATCAGTTCCTCCTGCAGGTCCGGTCCACCAGGATCAGGCTTATGACTTTGTGGAGTGTCCCATGAGAGCTGCAGCAGGCATGAAGAGTGACATTGATCCCTCAAATATGGTAACGTGCACCTCATTGATCAGCTGAAGCAGCTTTAAATATGGCTTTGAATCTGTTCTGTAGGGGTGAAATGAAAGAAATGTTTTCGCTTAAAGAAAAGCAAAACGTAGCTTTGCTATCGGAACTCTTCGCTATAACTGAAATTAGCAAGCGGAGTGTTTGAGGTAAAGTGGGAGTGATAACGTAAAATATTAAAAACACACATTGCGGGTGCTGGTTTGTGCTGGCGACAGGTGAAAGCACATATTAATAGTCAAAAATATTATGTAGGATAAGAGCTTCTCCACACAAGGCAACACCAAACATGGCAAGCGATAAGCCGACTGTGAAAGCAGCATATTTAACCAGGCTGTATTTTAGGGTGTAACCAAATTCAAAAATAGATTTTAACTTGAGAGCAGCAGAAGTGCAAAAACGTTGACTTGTTTCCAGGTTTTAGGACTCATTCCTGTATCGCTGTACGTGGATGACTTATTGATCTGATGTTTGCATTTTATTTAAATCTTCTTCTTTTCTTTAAAGTTCACAGTGCAGATTGTGTAGTCTGCTTATCTTTTTCAACATGTGTCTTTACAGATGCCTCCTCCTAACCAAATGCCAGCTCCAGATCAGCCCTTTGACCTTTCCCTCAAAAGAGAGGAGTCCACGATTCCCCGTCATGGCACAGAGAAGAACTGGGTGTACCCGTCTGAACAGATGTTCTGGAACGCTATGCTGCGGAAGGGGTCAGTCCACCCTGGACTGGCATTAAGATACTATCTCAGACTATGATAGTTTGAACTTTTGAGTGGACTGACCCTCTTTGTACCTCATCTAACCTCAAAGTCAATGTTTCTGTAAATGCTTTTTTGAATATTTGTTTTTTAGACAGATGCTTGGATTTCAAATACCAGGAGCTTTAATTATTGCAGCAGCACAGTGGCTCATGATAAATGGCTGTTTGAGAGACTGCTGAGATTCTTTCACTGCTTTAACAATCTGTGTATTGTCTGTGCTGCAGGTGGCGCTGGAAAGATGATGACCTCAAGCAAAATGACATGACCAGCATCATTAAAATCCACAATCAGAACAACGAGCAGGCTTGGCAAGAGATCCTCAAGTGGGAAGCACTGCATGCGGAGTGAGTCAACACAATAAAGGATCATTTAAAAACGTACATCACGCGAGCTGCCAGCTGATCATACAGTTGAGCCCTACTTGATGAATATTTGACCTCATATTTTCCTGCAGTGAATGTCCGTGTGGGCCGACGTTGAAGAGATTCAGTGGGAAGGCCAAAGACTACTCCCCCAGGGCCCGCTTTCGCCACTGGATGGGGTGAGAGTCCAAACACTTTTTAACTTGAGGCTTGTTGCACAACCGACCTGTGCACATCACATTGTTGCTGCTGCTCCCATGCTGTCTGTGTGTCATCTTTATTGTGACTTGATATCCTTTCCATAAGACCACTCTAAAGCTGCTCTTATACACTTTATGGCTGATGGGCCATTGAACGGTCTCTAATACAAAGGCTGCATGATGTCTATTTGTGTTGATGTGGGAATAGCACAAGTAATGTTCCAGTTAGTTCCATTAGTACCTACTCAGCACGGGTTGAGCCGACTCGGCACGGTCTTGTTTTGTTTCCATTGGAGCCTCAATGTGGGTGGAGTCAAAATAGCAATGCAGGCAGTAGTCTCTCGAAGTAATTTGTATGCGACTCAAAACACAACACAACGATGGAAGAGAAAGAGGCAAGCTAACAGCTAATGCCAGTTTACTAACATCATCATGCATAAGTCCCCCATACAACGTTTCAATGGATGGAGGTTATCATTGTTAAATATTAACCCTATACCGCCGAACAAAACCCAACATCAGAGCATTGCCAGGGCAACACAGTTTAATATGCTACAAAACCTGCAACAATTTTTGATGACCCACTTGTCTAGATGACGAGTGATTTTGGTTGAACCCTCTAGGAAAATTTTGTTAAAATAGAAGGCCTGAGAAAAAAAAATAATAATAATCACACCTTAAATTCAAACTTCTGTTGGCTTTCGGGTATGGCTCCACGAAACCTCTTTGCACGTCTTAGGATGTTCCATAAGCCAAGTTTAAGCTACAAAGATGAAAATCCTAGGAAGACTTTGAACAAATAAGAGTGCTGGAAACTGCAAAAACAGCACCAAAATTGTTTAATTAATTAAAAACGTCGGACTTCCTGTTGGGTGTACTGCATCACTTTGAGAGGATTTTTGTACATCTTGACATGTTACATATGTGTACCGAATTTCATACATGTATACAGCAGTGAGGCTCATCTTTTGCAACATTATAGGTGGCGTGTAGCGAGGTATAGCGAGTTTGGAATGCCTTTTTTGGGCTGAAACTTGGAATCCGTGTTCTGGGGACATATGAACCTAACTTGTCATAAAGTCGTACACTTTAAAAGATAAGTGTTCGGGAACTTCCTGGTGACGAGTTTAATTTGTCTCTTTGTAGCTATGAGCTGCCATTTGATCGACACGACTGGATAATTGACCGCTGTGGGAAGGAGATGCGCTACATCATCGACTATTATGATGGAGAAATTAACAAAGACACCTACCAGTTCTCCATCCTGGACGTACGGCCTGCTTTTGATTCTTTAGATGCTGTGTGGGACCGCATGAAGGTGGCCTGGTGGCGCTGGACCTCCTAAAGGACTCCCAAGTTATACTTGAGTCACAAATGTACAAAACTGTTATTGCTCATTTCAGCTGTTTGCAACTTGTGTGATCGTGAAAAAAAGAAATGAGTGAAGCTCATTAAAACATGGTGTGCATCGAAAGAAAGTAGAAGGAAGGGTTTGTCCAACAGGTCATACGAGACTCAGTCTATGAGAATCCATCCATCCTCTTCCACTGTTCAGAATCTGTTCACTTGAGCTTAAATTGCTTTCTCGCAGCTCTCTGACTGTGAGTGAACTGATTGGAACCACACTCAGACCAGATGTTGGAAAGCAAAATAGACCAAAAGTTTTCCTTAAACCTCAGTTCGGACATTCAGACCAGCTTTGCAACCTGCTGATCCTCCTTTAGCAGCTAATGCTGACCACAAACCAGAAATCAAGCTGTTCATGTGGTTCGAACCTACATTCGACGTTAAAGGACAGACATTATTTTTGTATTGCTGATCTGGCATAAATCCTGCATATTTGATAAAACCATTTGTAGAAGCCACCATAAACTGTCTCCCAAAACCCACTAAAAACTTAAATGACATAATGAGGTATAAAAAACATCAGCACTATGAACACAAAGATTGTGCTGCTAGCAGGATTGTCAAAACTGAGAGAGGGGCTGCACCCCCCAGCAACTCCAAATCCCAAATTATGCCAGAAATGATACAAGTGAACAGTTTGAAAAAATTTGACAACATAAATGAAAAAATGGAGCCTGAGCAGTCAAATGCAAGCTCAACAGAAGAGCCATCAGAAAGAAAGGTTGGAACTTCAACCCGGTTGCATGCAGCCACCTGATGGTACAGGATATTTGAAGCAATATTTAGCATTACACCTGTCTGAGGAAATAAACCTGCTAGCTGCTCCTCTACACCAAATCCTGAAGCCATGGTCCGTCCTCTGCAGCCCCCTGCTGGGCAGACAACATTTGATCAGGTTGGACAACCATGAACTTGAATTCACTGCTGTTCTCTGAAGATGCTCTTTGCTGCTGGCCACTTATTCAGAGGCTGTGTGATCTCACTCAGTGGGCTCATTCATGCCACTCCTTGATGCCACTTCCCCAGCCTTAGAGAACTCTCACAGGGGACCGAAGAGTCAGCGGGTACACCTCTGAGGTACCGCACTGCACTGCCCAGCAGGTACCACAGGTTCCTACCACCTACAAAGGAGTACGTACCAGTATTGTGGCAAACATTCACAAATATAGATCACATATGCACCCTTACCAGAGCTGGATGTTGATGCAGCAGCATCACACGTGGATGATGGAGGCATGTGTGGAGCTGTTTCATCGTTTCGCTGCCTCGGTGGCTTTCAGACAGATTAGGCCGTCAGCTAAGATTTTGGCAGGGTCAGTTTGTAAATGTGAGATCTCACACTGAGCATCTTTATGACAGGTATGACCTTGGATCCTGACACGTTTCTCCTCAAGACAGTGACCTTTGACATTTCCTTGATCGTTTCATTTTGGAGAGAAGCTCGGGCTGCAGCCACAGCTTCATGCTGTTCTAAGAGCACTGTAGCATTAATGGGCTGCTATTCCATCTAGTTTCTACTTCCATTAGTAATTTACAGTTTGACCTGCCCACTGACGCCTGCATTTGGCATAATCGAATCCAGAAGTGTGTTACAATCTTCCTTGATTTTTCACATAGGTCTGCAAGGATGGGGACCCGGTCAAAGGACTTGTGCACTATTAAATTGAAGGCGTGGGCAGCACAGATGCTGTGGCCGATCTGCAGTATCCGTGCACAGGCTTTCATGTTTGCTGCAGCATCTGTGACCAGCAGCTCACCTTACCCTTGCTCCCCCACTCTTTCATGATCTTATCCTTTGCTTGGGCGAGCTCTGCAGCTGTGTGACTAGATGGAAAATGTTCCAGCATGACTGTATTTGGGGGGTCTTCCTCTAATGTAGTGGCAAGTGAGACACAGATCTGCCTCCATGTTCACTGATGTCCACGTCTGCTGGAACACTTACAGCTGCAGCCTTCTCAGCCACTCCCTGTGCTTTGGTAAATTTGTCCTCTACCATATCCTTTAAAGCCTGGAGAAGAAAGAGGTGCATGATAGTTTAAATATTTTTAATGGTAATACCACCAGCATCATCGATACACAAAACACATGAGTGGAGGTTGGAGCAAGGGCATAGATGAGGTTTCTAAATGCCTCATCTTCATGCATCTTGTGAACATTAATGTACACGTGTTGTACACACACGTCTCGATCCTCAGACTCACCTCAGATCACTTCCTGCAGCTTTTTAAACAACCTGAATCACTTGATGAGGCAGTCGTGTGATTTCAGTAAACGTGGCCTCGCTTGCATTTGTCACTTGATATTCTGAAGAAAGGGCCTCAAAACGGGCTTCATTTGGACCTTTGCTCGACACAGGCCTCGAGGGTTTAGCATCAGATGTAACGTCACCAGCGGTTAGTGCCAATTAAATTTAAGCTGTTTTAAGCATTTCTAGGCATTGCAGCTCTAATCTTTCAGTATTCACATTGCAATTTCACTAGGAAATGCTTTTTTTCTAGTTATACTTTCCAATTGTAATTGTGTTACATTTGTATTTCAGTTTTGCACTTACAATATTAAACCTGTGGACAAAGAGCAAATGTGTCCAGAGTATAAATGGAAGAACGGTGTTGGACCTGGCTGTCGGGTCCTCTTGTGAATGTGTAAAGGCACAAAGACAGTACAGCAAACAAATAGACAAAACACAAATGAAGTATTTTGCCAAATAACATTTTTGGTCTATTTCTATGTGTTTTCTTAAGCGCCACTGAAGTGGAGGTTTTTAATCTTACCACAGTGCCGCCTTTGTTTGCCCAACTGTGGCTTCCTCGACCCATTTGCTCTCCTCCGTGGCAGGTCAGTGATGGCAGTACATGAAGAGCCCCTTGCTTGGGCAAAACACATTTACCAGTCCATTAAATGTCTTCACTGGTAATGTCTAGATTTAAAGCAAAGAGAATATAATACAATGTGAGTCAATAGAGCTTTTAGTGGAACCAAGTCGGTCTGGCCACAGAGTAGGTAAAGTATATACAAAATACATTTAAATTAAAGTGGAGATAGTGCAGAAGGCTGGTCCAGTGTCATTTAGACATGATTCATACCATACCATGATTCCTGGACACCACCCTTAATAGCACCACCTGGGAGAATCGATGCACTGACCACTTTATTAGAATGAAGAGAATTAAGGCCCTTTTTAATCCTAATCTGTGTCTCACTAAAGAAGTTCATACTAGTTTTAAAAAGTCACTATTTCCACCATTGCTCTTTATTTAGGAGAATTTGGACCCAGAAATGGCAGTAATGTCACCCATGATGTTGGACTGATCGGCTTGACCAGCAGTTGGGTGCTCATGTCACATCTCTTCTAGCTTTTACACAGTCATGCTCATTCGTTACACCTCATATACTCACATGCACCAATACATGGACCCATCAAATCACCTTTAACACTGACAAGTGTGGGTGGGCAGGTCTTCCTGCTCCCCTGTTTCCTTCACCCTGCCCCGGCTGGGGGCTGGCTGGTGGTTTGGCCCTGGGGCCCTGCTCTTAGCTTACGCCAGGGTGGCCACCCTCTGGTGGGGTTGGCCGCCAATTGCCTTTGCCCTTTGGCGTGGGGGTTCCGTTCGGGGCCTCCTTCTTCCTTCTGCTGGGCTGGACATTTGGCTGTCATCAAGGCATGTGGCCTTGGCTCTTCAGTGCTCCTGGGGGACTCTGGATGGCCTTCTGGCTTCTTGTTGGCACTGTTCTGGCCTCTCACCCTAATTATTAAGTATGTTTCATGACAAACACACAATACACAGACCCTCGCACTCCCTCACCCTCTTTCACTCTCACACACGCAAATCACAAAGCAAGATTACGTGCTTCTGTTTTTCGGTCTTTCAAGTTCTGTTTGTTCTATCAGAGCAAAAGTAAGCAAGCTAGCTAGCTCCTAACGGCAGCGCAGATGTGCTTAACACAACAGAGCATGCAGACCATAATTTTACACAAGTTACTGGACAGGACAGTTCTTATTTGTCAAGATTTTCCAGTTGGGCCAGGTTTAGGCAGCAAAACTACTCAGATATAGGTTAAAGTTTTAGGTTAAAACGGACACTTTCACAGATGAAAACCATGCATTAGTACAGTTTTTTTAAATGATTAAATCTAAAGACAATTTTCTTATATAATCAAACTGACTTAAGGGACAACCTCTTCCATCTTTGGATGTGCAGTAATAACTAATATTAGACACCCAATCTGTGTAAATCATCTGTTTTACTGGTTTTCAGATTAGTTTTAGTTTACTCAAACAAAAGACCTCTAAATCTCTGCTGTCAAATGTTTTACTTGGACAGGATGTGACATATTGGAAGGGAAAGTAATCTGGCTGTAGGTCAACCATCATTGAGGTGATATTTTTTTCAATTACAAATCTCAAAAATTTGCAAAAAGTAAAAAACCGGAAAAGTATCCTGCAGCATTTTGTAGACTTTTGCATAATGAATACTCACTCCAAGTTTCAGAAGAATTGACAAACAAAATAATGGATGAGTAGCAATTGAAGTTAAACGTTAATTTACAATATTTCTTAAAAATTTTAAAAAATTCCTGAAAACTAAAACAGTCAACAATCACATTAATCTGCAGCATTTTGTAGAGAAATTGCCCAATGAAGATTTCAGCTAATAAGTAATGGAGAAGTAGTAATTGAAAGTTGAACAAGAATGTACTATTTATCTTCAAAATTAAAAAAAAATCCATAAAAAAATGTAATTAAAAATGTGTCAGAAGCATTTTGTACAGCTTTGCACATTGAAAACTCACCAAGTTTCAAGAACTGAACATCTGTCTGCCCTTGTAGAGCCTCACCCAGTGTGTGTTTGTGCCAAGTTTTTCATAGATTTCCTAGATTGATGATCGAGGAGTAGCAAAAAGCAAAAGGTTGACAGAAAAGCTGGCTTAGCATTTGATCAGCTCTGCCGACGGCCGCCTGTCATTGACAGCAGAGCTAAAAACAAAACAGTCTTTTCAAATCAGGAGTCTAAAGATTTCGACAAAAAATAAAATAAATCACCCATTTCAGTGTACAAGCCTTAATGTTGTGCCCTGCTGGGAAGACCATCAGTTTTAAAAAGCTTTTCTTGCAGCTGTATCTTAGTAACTGTAATTGTATCTTCTGTTTTCTGACAACGGGATTTTTTTTTTCCTGATACTAAGAGCCAGAAATCTCTACTTCAGTAGTAACAGGCACCAGACTTTAATTTTCTGGAGTTTTTCCAGAGGAATTTATTCATATATTAACCATAGTCTAATCGAGAAACCTAAGTTTTGTGGTTTTGTGAAGTGAAAAATAAATATTTGATCATGGTATTCACCAGATTTCTGCTTGGGAAATAAATACAAGTTACCACATATTTAATAGATAATGCCTCATTTGAACATTAACACTAAACACACATTAAGACTATTGTAGATAATAAACTGGGAAACTACATAGTTTACATTTCTCTGCCCACTCAGCCCTGGCTCTGTAATGTATTGTTCAGAGGAACATTAATCCTCACTTGGCAGTGTTATTACCTCCCATTCAAGGAAGAAAGCTGATAACTATGCCCGTGTCATTGTTTCACTCTATAAAGCTCCAGCATCAAATCCTAAGGGGGTAACACTGAAGTGGTTCCTTCACCGCATAAGGCCAAAAAGAAAAGCCATATTGACCTGAGTGAACCTTCCGTTTGACACAGCGCTCCATGTCTGACCCCTGATTTCTGGTTACATCCAGGCCAATTAAGAGGGTGTGAGCCCAGATGCTGCATTGTGCCACTAGAGGTTGCTGTTGCACTGTGCAGAAACAGACCGGCCGATGCCTTAAGAGGCATGGGAGGTCCCTGTCAGCACTCATCTCGCCTGTCTTTCTACATAAACACAAATTACTGAAAGTGAAAAGAAAAATTATGTTGAGCATTAAATTTAATTGGACTTCTTTAAACAAATGCATGTATATGTGTGTGCATGTGGTTGTGTTCACATAGCAACTAAATGGACAGTGTATAAGTGGCACACAGTTTCCTACATCAGTGTGTGATAAGCTGTGTGCAGCAGCAAAGGTAAGAGCAAGAGCAATTGTGGTTTCACATTAACACATATTTGGGAGTGTAGAGCAATGTTGACTGTGTGCTTTCAGTCTTTTTTTAAAAAAAAAAATACTGAATATTCAATACAGCTCAAATATAATTAAAGGAACACCTTTTAAATCAGACTATAGAATCAAGTCAATTTAATTTCTGGGATATTGATCTGGTCAGTTACGTAGCAGGGGGGTTGTTAATGAATTTTAGCTGCTCTGGTGTTAAATCCTTGAAAGAGTAGTTGTAAAACAGCTAACTGATCATCTGCAGAGGAACGGTTTATTTGAAGAGTTTCAGTCAGGTTTCAGAATTGATCACAGCAC
>VUQK01010743.1:15783-35513 GCA_015106715.1 Bujurquina vittata | reverse complement strand
GGCTCTGTGGTCGGCATGAAGCCGGACTCTCTGGTGACGGTGGCAGAGAAGAGGACTATGGTCAAACTACTGGACATTATGGATGATGCCAGTCACCCTCTGCACACTGTCATCAGCAACCAGAGGAGCCTGTTCAGTGACAGACTGCTGCTGCCCAAGTGTACGACTAACAGACTGAAGAGCTCCTTTGTCCCTCACGCCATCAAACTGTACAACTCCTCACTGGGGGGGAGGAGGGGTAACAGAAGGACAGAGGGAAGGAAGGAAGGAGCAGCAGCCTGAGCCTGACCATACACACCATACACACCATTAACGTAGTGCAATACAAATGCACCTTAGTTTATTATTTATTATCTATTTATTCTATCCTATTTTATTTCTGTATATATTCTTGTATATTCCTTGTAAAATTTCTAAAACTTTATTTCTATCCTTTTCTATTTCTTTGTGTGAAACTGTATTTGCTACTGGAACTGTAATTTCCCTGACGGAACCCTCCCAAAGGGATTAGTAAAGTGTATCTTATCTTATCTCTACATGCAGGATGCTGTCGCAGGTGTGGCCGCTCTGAAATACCTTGCTGCCCGTCAGCTGAGCCAGGTAAGGCTTCAGCTCCTCCCCGATCACAGAGTAGATGGCCACCAGGCAGAAGACGCTCGCCTTCCTCACGCTGCTCTCGGTGTTGTCGTAGCCCTGAAACAGCAGATGAGGAAGAGCCCGACATCAACAAACACGACTCAAGTAAGAAGAGTTTATCTCACCAAGCAGCAGAAGCTTGTGGCGGATTTCTGGCCTGAAGCGGGTCGGCCAGTCTAGCAGTTTAAACAGTCTTATTGCTGAGATTCTAATAAAATATTTGTAACTATTTTTAAGTGGGGTTCAATTTTCTCAAGCATAAAATACATTTCAGTTTTTAAAATGGACGAAATCTCTGTTTGCCTTAACTGAATGTTCCCATTTAAAACCACGAGAAGCCAGTTTTGTGCACACATCCTGCACAGTGCAGCCTGAATAGTGGACACAAGTCTGTAAGATGAGATGTTCTTTCAGTGTTTTTGAGAAGTAAAAGTAGCTATAACTTAAAAAAAATCTCACCTGCAGGAGTCCAGGAATGATGTCGGGCAGCAGCTGGTGTAGCGGCTCTCTCCCGATGCGTTCGATGGCCCTCGTCTGCATCTTGATGGCGGCCAAGTTTATGGGGTAGTCGGCCGTCTGCACGATGGGGCAGAGGACCTTGATGCACTGCTCTGGGTGGATGGAGCCCGCCAGCGTGGAGGCCGCCTCCTCGGCCGCCCGCACCACCTTCAACAGGCGGAGAAGAGAGCGCCATGAAGGGACAGAATCAAAGGAAGCCATGAGAAGTGGCCTCTGGTTTTTTCATCCTCACCTCCTTGTGCGAGTCTTTATGGGCCTCCAGCATCTTCATGATGGTGAGCTCAGCGTAGTTCTTGAAGCGGGCCGGCTGGTTCCTCAGGATCTCCTTCAGGACTCGTAGGGCGAGTGCCCGGATCGTGTGCTGGGTGAGAGAGAGAGGGCAAAGGATTCACTCACAGCACGTTTACAACAGTTAAAAGAAAATCATAAGCAGTGGGAGCCTCGTATCCTCACATCCTTGTCTCCCAGCGTCTCGAGCAGAAGCAGCAGCATGGTCTTAAAATGCTCCTCCCAAACCACCAGGCTGTCCTCCCGGGCCACCTTCAGAAGCTCCAGCAGGGTCCCCCGCCGCTCCTCGGGGCCTCGCTCCCCAGCCTGGCCCTGGGACAGCTCCTTTAGCAGCTCCCCGACCAGCTCCAGCTGCTCAGCAGGCCCTGCTGTATGTGGTGAGGAAAGGTTGCACTTTTTGAAACATGAGGACAAAGACTAAATAATTTGCTCCTCTGGGTTTTTCCGGTGAGTTTACCTGGGAAACCTTTGGGGTTCAGGATCTTGTTTTCGACACAATCCTGCCGACGGCCTGCAGAGAATGACGGGAAACATGGAAAATTTTCATCTTTACAGATGCAGACACAAACGTGCGCAGCCTTCACCCCGAGGTCTCACCTTCTCGCAGCTGCTCCACAGCATCCTCGTACAGCGCCTCCTTCAGGGCAGCTTTATCCAGCGTGCTGATGCTGTCGGTGTAGTTGTACGGGTTGTACTCTCTGAAGCGCGGCCCCGCGAAGGATCGAGGAGAAGGAGTGTTCAGCAGAGAAGTCTTGTTGTCCAAAGCGGTGCGCCCGCCCTCCACCACGTCACCGCCAGGACGAGTCTCAGAGTCCGAGGACGCCCCGACTCCAGGCTGAGATTCAACCGTCATGGCAGCAGAGCAGATCAGTTAATCTGACCAGGACTCAAACGACTGATGTTTACACAAAGTTTATTTTAAAATAAGTGAATGTGCCCCCTCATTTCGTCCTCTAACTCCTCACCGTAACACCGTCCCTCTTGCCGTCCCGCCTCAGCGGCTCCACCAGGTCCTCCTGGCTGCGGAAGCTGAAGTTCTGGATGGCCTCGGTGACGCCGCGCAGCGAGCTGTAGATCTCCTCTGAGTTCAGGTTCTCGCTGTCGTACTCCAGCATGCTGCAGCAGAGACAAGTACAATGGGCATGTTAAAGAGAAAACAGCCCCCGCATTAAGGTAAGATCATCAGGGGATCATCACGTATCATCCCTAAATCAGATTCACACGTTTCCTCTGGCCTGTAAAGCTGTCTATCCATATTTAATAGGAGATGTCGGCTGTAGAGGCGTCTTCCCTGTGGTGCTCTAAGCACCAAAAAGAACCTGCTTCCCTCAAGAAAATCCACAAACTTGAATTCACTTTGTGGGCTTTCCCCCACTCGAACTGGAATTTAATGTTATACTTATTTGTTTTCCCTTTTTATTTTGTCCGGTCAGCTAGCAACTGAATGAAGCTGTTCGGATCGGTCTGTGATGTGTTAGTTTTTGTTGGTTTTTTGTTACGCTTCTTGAGAAAAAGCTGCTTCATGTAGGACCTATTTCCTTTCTAGGAAGCGTGCAGCCGGTGAACCTCACAGTGCAGCTGAGGGAGGACCGCATTAGCGTTTAGATCTCGCCATGCTGTCATGAACTCCCACTTCCTTCGTGCAGTGATACGGCTCGCGGGTGTAGTTCAGTAGAAAATAATTCCCTTGTTTGCAGAGAAAAGGTTTTTTAGGGTTTGTTTCTGTTCAAAAGAGATGAACCTTAGATACAGTCTGTCCTTCAACACTTACCAAGAGCGTAACTGCTTCTAGAAGTTCTTTATTTTGCTAACCAATATCTCCAAAACAGTGTAGATGGATGAAGAACACTGCAGACCAGAGGAAAAATGTGTACATTTGATTGTGTGGTGGAAGGTCCTTTTATGAGACAGGTGGAGGCACAGAGGCTTTTTTTTGGAAGGATCTCAACACAGAAAAATAACCTACGATCCTTTTAATTTCACCCTTAAGCAGCTCCACTTTTATCAGATATTTGAAGCTTGTGAGTGACGACTGAGAACATTTTCCTACACATGGACCAAACACAATCGTATCGTGGTGCCACATCTCAGGAGTTTTTCACAAGAAAGAGGGGACTATTTGTAAACCCACAGTGTGATCCATGGACAGGAAACAGCACCACAGCGTGCGACAGTCCGGTGCACGTGCAGAGCCGTGCATGTTGACGTGCGCACACAAACAGGTGAGAGACAGACAGGTGAGCCGAGCACCGAGACACAGATCAGCCCTCACCTTTCAGTCGAGTGACTACATAAAGAAAAACACACAAACGGAGCAGATGGACGCACCGAGGCAGCAGAAGTGACAACAGACTGACGGACGCTCGGGGTTTCACAGGAAACTCCAAAATATTAAATTAAAAAATCAGCTTCCAAATGTATTTATCATTATTGAGCCAGATCTGACGGAAAACTGTGAAACCCCATACAAAGAAGGGAGGAGGAGGAGGAGGAGGAGGAGGAGGGGAGGAAGAAGGGTTACCTGGGTGAGTAAGCTCGCCGCAGGACCTTGAGGGAGGAGTGGGCAGTGGGTGGAGGAAGAGGGGAGGGGAAGGGTGGAGGAGTGAACTTGGAGAGGCCGTCTGCGCTCCAACCCCACAGCCGACTGCAACCAGCCGGGGAGGAAGAGGAGGAAGAGGAGGAGCCCGGGGAGAGAAGATAGAGATGTGAGAAAAGTGGAAGATAAAGAGAAGCACTGCTCTCAGTCAGTTAGTACAGGCGGAGGGATCATTAGTATCATGACAGCTGTAAGAAAACAGGCGGAGCTGCTTTCTGAGGTGAAGGATGTGATAATGGCTGAGCGGAGAAAAACTCTAAGGCTACACGAAGCTTCAGGAAGAGACGCACGAAGACAAATCTGGGCCAAAAGTTCTGAACAATGAATGAAATTGAAAAAAATAAAATTTGAAACTGAAGGTTTAGCCTTTGATCTTTAATGTTAATCTTCTTGCTGCTCCCTTTAGGGTCTCCACACCTGCCTCTTGGATCCCTATACTTTCAGGTCTCAATTTTTCAGTAGCTCCATAGTGTAGTGGTTAACATGCAAACGATCCACAGTTCAAGACCGGAAGGACACGCAAATGCTGGGAGGGCTGCATCAGGAACGTGAGAGTAAAAACTTCTGTTGGCCCCTCAGGAAATACGGGAGCAGCTCAAAGTGCCATTCCACTCTATTCCTGTGATTCTTTCCACACTCAGATCCTCTGTTAACGAGCGAACAATGAGAAGACACATTAAGGGCAAATACTGCAGCTGGTTGCAGCTACATACCTGCTGTGTTACAACCTGAGCTCCAGAGAAATAAACCTCTGTTTCCTGCAGAGCTTCAAAATAAAAGTCTGGATGATTGTGGAAATGAAGGGTGAACTGGTAAAGCCAAAATGTTATCAGTGTGGATATACTCAATCGCAGAAAACGTGGCTTAAATGTTCAGTGCCATATCCGGGATGTTTCTGCACCTGGGGGAAAGGCCGCCGTGGGAGCAGTTGGTGGGGGAGGTCAGTGGGCTGCTGCGGCTGCCGGGCTGTCGCGGAGGCGTCCGACCCGACGAGTTACTGGGGGATGCCTGCAGATAAATGCAAAACAAGGCTGGATTTAATACGGAAACATCTGGAAAAATCACAGCTGTATGTTGTATGGATGATGTAACGAGCAGAGGAACAGCACCCACAAACAAACCTTCAAATGGCAGAAAAAAAGGTGCTTCAAAAGGTCCCAAAACTCATTTTAAGCACCTTTAAACTGTGTGGTACATTTATTTATTTAGTCTGTGACACAGCTCCATCTTTTGAATTGGTAACGCTGGAGGCATAAATGAAAAAGGTGTTTCAATAATCTTATTGAAATTAATGTCTGCATCTTCTACTGTGTATGTTTATGGAAAGTGAACAAGTGTGCAATGATGCTGACTATTAAGGTCAGGTTAAGTTGATACATATCAATAAATAACGTGTGTGTGTGTGTGTGTGTGTGTGTGTGAGTGAATGTTACCATGCTGATGCCGCTGTTGGCGCTAGCGTTCCTCAGGTGGTTGTGCAGCAGCTTGGTGGTCCCATCCTGGAAGGTTTTGGGCAGCGCGCCCAGCAGCATCGTGAACTCTGGTGTGTTCAGCTCAAACAGGGCGATCAGGACCACCTGGGCCGCCTGCACAAATGCACACACACAGACACAAACATTACACATCACTTTATCGGCATTAACATCAGATCTGGCCTCTGCTGTCACCGTGCTTAAACGCTGTGGGACTTTTAAAGTAAAAGCCTCTAATTAATTTAAAAAATTAGACAGGATGCTTTAATATCCACATTTTCAAAATATTACCCTCCCATTTAGATTCTTTAAATCTTCATCTCCTTTCAGCTTTTTTTAGCCAACATATTTACTGCCAACTTTTTCAAAGTAATCAACAAAGTCGGGCATCACTTTGCTCCTCAAATATTAAACCCTGTCCTAAGCAGAGACTGAGCTACTAGATACTTAAAGGAGCTGCTTTCAACGCTGTCTTCCATGAAGCAATATGAGGTCCATATTCAGCTTTCTTCTGATTGGCTGCCCCTCGCAAACTCAAAGTTTGAGGGACAGGTGGGTGGAGCTTATGTGCCTGCAATGATCATAAAAGGAATATTCCCGTTTTCTGACACCCTGCAGATCCAAGAACAGGGAAAAATAAACTGTGTTTAGAGCAGCCTGAGCGCTTGAGTCTTTGGCCATGTTTGATTGGAAGAGGAGATGTGACAGGAAATAAGGAAAAACAATAAATTTAAATACAAGTCACTTTTAGAGGGAAAAAAAAGCCCGTTAACATGCAGCATGTCCTCTCAACTTGTTAAGTGAAAGTTAAAGGCATTTTTCACTCAAAGCTTTCTTTCAAATGATTGAAATTTTTCATGTTTTAAATGTTAAAGGTCAGATCCATGCCTGATTATAGAGAAACATCACACGAGTCGGCAGAGTTAGTCTCTGAGTTAAAGCTGCACCCATAAAACCGAGCAGTAGTGCCTCATGCACACCTGCAGGTACACTGAAATCATTCCACCTTAACAACCAACACCTGATTTTTGACTGCTGTTTGAGAGCAGTTAGTGCAGAAAAGCATTCACATAACCCGCTCACACTCCCAGGTTAATTTACACGTCCACTGTAAGCTGGACTGAACAAACACGCTGCTTCCTGCTTCTTTGTGATTGGGTTAGACGAGGTTATTCACGCTGCTCATGCTGCTGGACGGAGGATCTACCTGCTTGCACCTCTCCTCCAGGTTGCCCTCCCCGGGCAGAGAGGCCACGGTGCTGGGTCGGCCTGAGAAATCCTCCCCCGCCCAGTTATGAAGGGTCTGGGGGTGAGGTGATGGGGGAAGTGATGATTAAGGGGGGGAAAAAAAAATCACAAAAAAAACAACTGAAAACACAAAAGAATGAAACACTTAAAGGAAATTTAAAGGGATGAAAAGGGGAGTGTCCGAGGGAAGACGGAGGCCGACACGCCCTCCTACCTTGCGGACGTCTGAGCTCTTGGGTTCGGTGGTCCAGGTGATGATGCGCGAAACGGCGAGGCGCGTCTCACTGGAGTTGACAAAGTCGGCCGGGTCCATCTGTCGGGCCAGAGCCTCGATGTAGCGCAGGATGGCCACCTTCACCTTCAGGTTGGGCGTCTGCGTCTGATCCACGATGAAGCGCATCAGGATGTTGAACTGCTGCTCGTACGAGAAGGACTCCCTGCAAGGGAGGGGGAGATAAAACATTCACTCACAAGCCTTAAAAGATCAAGATGATTCACTTTAAATCCAGTTTTATTGATCAGGCTTTCATTTGCTAACGCATTTTTTTATGATACAAAGATGAGTCCTGACCTCGTGACATCCAGGGCCTTCTGGACTTTGGCCTGGACGGAGCCCAGCAGGTCGGCCCCCATCTTCTTCAGCAGCTGTGTGAGCAGGACGAAGAGCCAGTCCTGCAGGTCGTCCCTGTGCAGCACGATGAAGTCCACCAGAGTCTCCAGGAACATGCTGAACACCTGGCACAGAGACAGGGATGATGAAGAGGAGCCGGAGGCGAGGTCATGTCTGAGTGTTTGTCTGCATTTGTTGGTCTGAGACGAGTAAACACAGCGAAATGTGACACAACAGCAGAGTGTTATCGAGTGAGGAGTGAGAGTAAACACTTACTCTCTGGTGTTTGTTAGAGTCCGCAGCAGCGAGGAGGCATGCAACAAGAAAACACACTCTGTTAGTTTGTTCTGCAGTTAGTTCTGGAAAACTCCACTGCCCTGTGACAGGTGGGGTTTCCCCTCTCAGGACCCCCCACCCCCAGAAACTGCTGCTTCCTGACGTCACCTGTCACTTGTAATAACAGCGTGGGAAACATGCCGTGGTCTCACCTTGCTGTGAGGGTCTGCAAACATCCGGGTGAAGATCTCACAGAGCCTCTTCAGCTCCACACGACTGAAACGACAGACACGTTTATTTCATCAGCTGAAGGGCGTCGCAAATAAGTCTGTTTTTTACTGTAAAGAGTCTGAAAGCAAAAGGTCGCCGTGCTGAACACGTTAACTCTGGGCAACAATAAATCAGCTGTTTGCTGCGTCAGACAAAAACACGAGGCCCAGTTTGTGCACGGTGCCTATGCCGAGATGCAAATCTGCACTAGGTGGAGAAAATATGTCAGCTTGCTTTATGCTGTGCTGTGAAAACCTGTGAGCTGAGATTCGCCCTCAGACTGTGTCCAGTGTTGGCAGCTCGACACGTTTAATCCAGCGTGCTTTTATGTGGAGACACGGCAACAAAAACACAAACCAAACAGGAGATGGCTTGAAGCAAAGCGCCAAATCGTAGGGCTCAAGGTAAGCTCTGAGACAATAAGGTAAGATCACTGTGAGGAAGTGAATATTTAGGTCAAGATCTGGTCCAAAAACCTTTCACAGACTGCACAGCGTGAGGTGAAACGTGCACCATAAAGGGTTTGTTTTCTTCATTTCTTAGTTATTTATTCATGAATGATTTTTCTCTTCATCCTTCCTACAGGTGCACAGCTCCCTGGCAGCTATGCAGATCCCTCCATCAGCTATGCAGATCCCTCCATCAGCTCATGTTCTCATGTTTTTCTATCACTGAATATTGTTTCTGTTGGTATGTTCTCTGAGGTCATGCTGTCCGGCAATACTTCATAAAAATTTGAAGCACAGTACGTGATGTACCAGGCTACACACTGTACACAGAGGTGTCTGAGTCAGTGAGGCCTCTTTTCTCTGCATTATGTCGATGTTGAAACCAGATGGCAGAGGAAACCTCACAGTGTCAATCCTGTCAAAGAAGCAAGCCTGCTCTGAGTCCTCCATACTTCACTCTTCTTAGTGATGCTAATCAGATCATCGCTTCCAAAATGAACATCATGGTTTGTTCGGTAAGACTTGAAGAGAGCGACTGTTTCCTGAGGTCAGCAGGTGAGAAGCCGGCTCATTTTTTCATACATCTTTTTATAGTTAGAGGAGTCGCCCCCTGTTGGTCATTAGGAAGAGTAAAATTCCAAGATACTTCAGTGTGGGCTTCACTTTACAGACCCTGACACTACGCCCATCTTTATATACAGTTTATAAGCTGAATGGCAGGAGATTAAACTCAGTGTGGGAGGAAACCTGGAAAGGTACCTGAGAAAACACTTAAAAAAACCTCTAAAATCACAGCAAAAAGACAGTTACAAACATGAGCCAGCACCCTCTAAACACACAAAAGCCATGTCTGAACCTGGGACCTTCTTCCTGTGAGGCTGCAGAAGCAGTAACCCTGCATCTTTGCTTTGACTTTCAGTGACTTTTGGGGTGCATACGCTCTGCCACAAAAGTTCTCAAACCTTCACAAAGTGAAACATCCAGAGGAGGACACTCGTCACACCCACCTGAGCATCCTCTGGCTCTTGAGCAGGTTCTGCAGTCCCAGCAGTCCCTCCTTCCTCTCTGACCAGTTGGCGCTGGCGCAGTGGTTCAGCACCTCTGCCACGTCCTCTGTCTGTCGCAGGTAGTGCGGCGCCATGCCGCCGTTACGTGAGCTGTACGAGCGCTCGGAGCAGGCACTGGAGGCGTCGCTGTTTGCGTCGTCATCGGAGTACATCCCCGGCGACTCGAAACGCCGCCTCACCGGCCTCCGCTGAGTCAGAGAGGAGATGAGAGAGTTTTGGGGTAAAGATGTGACTTCAGGAGTTAAACCTGCAGCTGTGAGGAGATCGCGCATGCAGCTACAGAGGCAGAGTCATGCACGTTGGTGATCACACCGCATGAGATGGATGAAGTTATTTTGGTTTTCCCCCTCACTGTTCACTTCATGTCAATATGTTGCTTTTACTGGAGCAATAAGCAACTTCTACCAAGCTAACAGCAGCCAGAGCACCGGAGTGATGAAGCTGTGGCTCTTTTCACCACTTTGGGATGATGTTAAATAACCTGAAATAATGCTGAACAACAGTGCTTTGACTCCTGCAACAGCTCAGATCAGCTTCACAAATCACTGCATCCGTGTTTAAGATGTAAAAGTCAGTGTGCACAGCTCATGCTCTGCATGCAGGTGACAGGTGAGATCTATCTGTACCTTACTCCTCGAGTCTCCTAAGAGCTGAAATTTACAAAGTCCAGGGAGAAAGAGCAGAGAGCACATTACTGCAGGGCTGGACGAGCTCTGACAACACCAATACCCCCCACCCACACATTTTTATTCACATCAATGGGAAAACCTCGTGCTTTCTGTTCTTACCAAAGCATCGGCGACGGCAGCCTCGACTTCGGTGCCCGTGTTGAGGATCCTCATGGCGTTAACGGAGGCCGAGATCCGAGCCTGATGGGACAGTCGGTCTGAACAGGGGAAGGTCAGAGCAGGAGGAGCGTGACAGGAGGAAGCATTTTGACCATAATCGAGAGGATCCACAGGCACACCTCACTATTAAACCGAAGCATCTCCTTCATGTAGAAGGAACATCCATTTAACAGTAAGGCGAGTCTTGGTTCCATTTTTGTGAATTTAGACAGTTCACTGAACTCAAATTACATGAATTTTCTTATTTACCTGCACAGGTTAAAAGTCTTGTTACTCAAAGTGATTTTTGGATCAGCACAGGGCAAAGAGAGCACAAGAACTGCTTTAAACCAGGCCAGACCCACTGTGATGAGCAGAGGGCTGTTTGTGTAACATAATATAACATAAGTCCAAATCTGGGCAGTGAGCAGCCAGTGCATTATTCAATCAACTCAAATACAAAGAAATGCAAAACACAAGCAGAGGCCCAGAAGTAAATCAGCAGCGCTCAATAAAAAAGATGAACAAGCTGCATAAAATATAAGTGAGAAATGATGCTGTGGTCTGCAAACAAAAGAAGACAAACGGAAGGAGAAACAAAAGTATCTGCACAGTTTAACGCCGGCTTCCTGTAGCTGTCAATCACAGCAGCAAGCAGGGGTGTAATGATCCGGCAGATCTACAGTAGGGTTCATTTTAATGGTAAAATCACAGGAATGTGGTAGTTTTACCACAGACACGAGCAGCTGAGAGGACTAGAACTGAACTCCATTATTCCAGTTCCCTCTTTACTGAATCATCTCCAGACTAGCACACTTAAATCAGGCATTAACAGCCCAACAAGCCTCACTCAGCAGACTCACAATCATTAATTAAACTCCATGAATTCAAACCTGGAATTTTGTTAAAAACGTTTGACTTCTTTTCTCAGTGCCGCGTACTCTGGCATGATATAATCCACCCAAATGCTGAATCTACTTTCACTTACTTTATAGTTTTGCTATAAGTGTGGATGGAGATTGTGGCCGTTTAGACCCGGATTCAGAACCGTTACACCCCTGACAGCAATAAAAACAATAACTTTGATTGTAAAGACCAGGCCAGGTTTAGTAGCGCCCCCTGCAGTTGAATGTGATGTACTGCTTTATGTGCGCCAGAGTGGGAAAACGTCACTAAGCACCATTAAGGGTTACGTGTGGCTGAAAGTTCTGTCTGATTGACTTGTTCCTTTCACCAAATTAAGCTCACCAGTATCCGACTGGTTACTGATTATTACCCATTTATATCAGTATATTCCCACTGATATAAATGGGATTAATGGCTGATTATTTCCCACTCCGACCACAGGAGGCTGAGCCGACTTTGGTCATGCACTGAGCGGGAGAATGGAGGCAAGAAGCTTTGCGCTGCTTTGGTTTTTTTTAATCTGCTTCACTGGTCACCTGAATAGCACTCTGCAGAGGACAGGGCGCTGGTTGAACGGGAGTGACGGCGAGTCGCTGAGGGAGGACGCAAAGGTAGGAGAGATCAGGAGTAAGGATTTTAGTGAGGAAAGCCAGAGAGTCCAAGACAACAAAGAACTCCACTTTAAAGGATCACTGGACATTTATACACAGAGCGTGCAGACAAAAAGCAGGAAAAAGAAGGATGTAAGGAGACAGATGTGCCAGAGAATAAGGGACGTTTTTGAATTTCTCATGGTTTTAAATGTTTTCTACACTTCAGAGGATCTAAATGAGTAAAATAACAAATCTACACGATCGTCTCAGTCTGCAGTACCATACTCACCCAGGGGGGAGAAACCCCGCGCCGGGCTGGTGTCGCGGCTGCTCTCGCGACTGGTTTCACGGCTGCAGCCCTGACTCATGCTCGGGCGAGGGATTCGACTCCGGGCTGGAGAGGCGGACAGACAGACAGAGAGCAGCGCAGGGAGGAGAGTTTAGCTTGCAGCACATGGAGCCAGACAAGCCTGAAGCTCTGCAGAGATGGTTAGTCAGTCAGGCAGGAGACAGAGCGAGCGGGGGCAGTTAGACTGTGGGAGGCAGCAGGTGTTAGCACGAGGAAGAGGAACCACGAAGATTTGTCGTGTCGGGCGGTGCATGCAAGTTGTCCTCAGGTAGAAGCGACAGTGATTCACCTGTGAGGAGCCTCAGCCACACATTTTCGACCCCCTTTATTGGTTCTGACAGCGCGAGGAAAGTCTGCACACCTGCTGCCACTTTCAGAAGGTTTGAAGAAACTTGAACACGTCTGTGCTAAAAGCCTGAAGCTCAAGATTCTTCAGCAACTGCTGAAGTTGCACAAACAAGAGAAACAACCTGAACTGGCTTGATTTATCTTTTTTCATACACGCTAATAACCCTGTAAAATCTTTCGTTTTAACATTCTGTAAGTTGTTTTTGTTTTTGTGAAAATGCTTTAACTCCATCCTCTGCAGTTAGACCGACATTTGGATCTTTAAAATCTTTAAATGACATTTCAAAGCCTCTGGATTTGAACTCTCAGTAATTCTCTTCCCACTGTGCAACTTTAACTCCTTCAAAACCTCCAAGAAGCCGTTTCCACTTTTTCAGGTCAGTGATTTTTTTTTTTGTAGGCTTTTTTTCTGAAATTCATTTCCTTTCCATACCCGTGCCCGATCTGGTGGGGCTGGTCTCTCTGCTGCAGCCCTGGCTGCGGTGACCTCGAGGTCGACTCTTGTCGGTCGTACTGGCGGAGGTGCTGCCGGAGCCAGCGGCAGCGGCGGCGGTGCCCATGGTGGGCCTGGGGATCCGGCCGTAGGTGGCGCTCAGCAGCCGCCCGGGAGAGCCCGACCGACTCCCGGCTGAAACACAGGAGGAAATATTTCAGTAAATGGGTTCATTTTCAGTTCATTCACACACCTTTATAAAAGTTTCTAAATGTGTGATAAGAACAGAAAAGTAAAAAGCAAAACAACTTATGAATAATTTTTTTTACTAACAGAAATTTTATTTGATAATCAAACTTTCAGCTTATCTATAAATATTTGATCAGACTCATGTAGTTCCTGGTGTCTGCTCTACACTGGGTTCTGCTTAAATGGGAGTTATTTTTCACAATACAGTTGATGTTTCAGTGTAGTCTTAGATGCTTTGTATTTTTGGATCTCTGTATCACAAAAAAAACCTCACATGTGGCACGTTATCGTCTTTATTAAATAGACATCAGTCTAATATTTGCAGGTCTGGCCAAGTAGTAAACGGGCCCAGCTGCTTTCAGTCTAAAGCATTAGAGGAAGATATCTGGAAGATTTCAGAAGTCCTCTTCATCGTGGACAGAAAGTAGAGTCACTCACGCTGCGACTGAGAGACGACTTTCCCTCGGCTCCGACCCCGAGTGTCTGTCACCGATGGGCCGTTTCCCGAACTCGTCTTCCTCGTTCGTACTCGACCTGCAGCGGCAGGAGGTGAGAAGCAGAGACAGAAGAAGAGAAAAGCTCAAACACACTGAATCTAAAGGCCGCTGTGACACTACATGTGCGCTTCATGAAGAAACAGAGAGACTGAGACCAAAGGGAGGAAGGTCTGACAGATAAACCTAAACACCAAAGAAAGGCTTACAAAGAGTTGAGCTTTAAGTCCAAAAAGACAGGGGATGGTTACATTAAAGGGTTTTTGTGGACAGAAGAGAGCCACATAGCAAGCATTTATCAGTCACTGAGAACAAATTGTTTCTTAATGTGACACAATTTGAGTCTCAGCTGACAGGTTCAAACGTGTAGACAGAAACAGATGGACGAGTGACGTGCAGTCACACTTGACATTTACAGACTCAGAGAGAAATCTCAGCATCATGCAGATGTGCTCAGAAGTCTCAAGACCTCACCAACAACCACTCAAGGTTAACAGGCTTTAATGTAAGTGGATGTACTCAGGAAGGATGACATTATAAAGGCAACCTCACAGTATTACATTAAGGAGGGATGCTGAGGGTCAAGCCTGGTGCTGGTTGAGAATCCTCTCGATCCAGGTCACATGTCCATGTTTTTCTAATCTATGGATGGACCAATGAGCACAAACTTCCAAAAGTCAAGGTCTGAACTATAATAGAAAGTAGAACAGTCTTCCATCCATCCATCCATCGCTTATCCAATTCATGGTCGCGGGGGGGCTGCCATAGGGTAAGAGGCAAGGTACACCCTGAACAGGCTGCTAGTCTGAAACAGGGCTAACAGAGAAAAACAACCATGCACACTCACATTCACACCTATGGGCAATTTAGAATCACCGATTAGCCTAACCCCAGTAACTGCATGTCTTTTGACTGCGAGGGGAACCCAAAGACGTGAGCACAGGGAGAACATGCAAACTCCACACAGAAAGGTCCCAGCCAGATGGTGGATTCAAAGCCAGGATCTTCTTGCTGTGAGGCAACAGTGCTAACCTCCCCACCACTGTTGTTTTTCATGGTCTACATGCTAGATGCTGGTCAGGTGTTACAGACAGCCTCTGTGACAGAGCCAGGCCTGTGAGGCGCTCACAGGAAGCACTGCTGAAACCTTCATGTGTTGAAGGGTCTGCCAGAAGGATCAGGAGGTCAGCACTGTTTGGAGCCACAACAAGGATCAGAATAATTGTTTGTGTGTTCTGTTGTCTTTTCATGTATACATGAATCACAGCTTCTACCCACATATCCTGCAGTCACATGTCAACATTTCCACACATATTGCATAGTCACTGATCGAGTCCTTGAACACCTAGAGCCAGATTTAAGGTCTTCTGTTAGCTTTCAGGCAACACAAAGAGAAGAACTGTGGGAATTTAACCATGGCCAAGGCTACAGAGACACACGGTTGTGCAGTCTTACAAAAAGACAGCATGAACAGCCTGTCACTAACTGTCTGTAGGTCAGTTAGTGACAGGCTGAAAGGTTAAGGGAGCCACCGCTGCATATACACCTCAAACAATGGCTACAGTGGACAGTTTTCAGTGATTGTCACACTAACCCAAAGAAGTGACTTCTGTCTTCTCTGTAGGAGGAGGCTAAACTAAAGGAGCAACAACAGAACAAACACTGAAGACAGCAGCCGCCAATACAGGGTGGTCCATCTATTTTTGACAGCTCTACAGCAGACACCACCGTGCAGGGATGTTTACGTGCATGGGTGCTGGCAGAGCTGTCATTTAAAGGGTTAACCACTCTGGACAGCAGCAGAGGAAGGTATTTTGTTTACTGACCGATGGTCAGCAGTTCAAGCCTCCACCTACTGACAGCTGCAGCAGGAATCAGAGTGAGTGATGTTTGAGCTGTCTGCAGGCTGACTAATAGAGGAACTATGCTGATTTTTTTAGAACACGCAGTGCAGATAGTATGCCAAAGTTTTAGTCTTGATGGGACAACTTTACATTATTTATAAGTCCTAACTGAAGACCACAGATAAAGACCAGAATCAGTTATTTATACAATCAGCTGACTGCGTTCTCAAACTTTCTTCAAGGAGGAAGAAGCAGCACAACAGCTGCATAACAGCTGCACAGCAGTAAGGACAAAATGCACAACTTCAGACTCAATGCATGAGAAACAATGGGGTTTCTCATAACTTTCTCATAATACCATAACCATACAGTCTGGTAGTTTTCCAGGTGTGTGTGCAAGAAGTTGGAGTAAACCATGCACAGACAGTCCATGCACTGACATTTCCATCACAGATGACCACCGTTACAGGACTGATGGAGGTAAAACACACACAGCGAGAACACACAGAGGAGCATCACTCCTCCGTCCACACTCACAGCTTACCGTCTGCGTTAACAGACCACGAGCCGTCTGACAGGTGAGTGAGACCAGGAGAGACACAACAGGGTTCAGGGTCAACAGGTTAGGCTTTTGAGAGGGCGGTGGGTGGAGGGGTTGTGGCAGGGTTTGTACACAGCAAATTTGATTTGGATGGTGAGCTGATCATCAGATTAGATCAACCTGATACAAATCGATGAACGGGCCACACCAATTTATTTGTTTGAGAATAATTAAGTAATCGCATTATGTGCCAAAAACAAAACAAAAACAGCATCTTGATTTTGAACTCGATCATAAGACCTTCTGCTTAAAAAACAAATTATTTCAAGGAATTCGACAGCCGGGCATCTGCAGCAGAATCTGAAGATAAACAAATACAATTATTCAAAATATTTGTGCAGGTTTTATTAGCACAAAACACAGGATGGTGATATCCTTCACTATATTTTTTGGTTTTTGTTGCATGAATTTGCCAAACTTTTGATGCATGTTTGTGTTTGCAGAAACATATTGATTCTCTGATTTTGCAGAAATCATCCTCATACTGTTTGTCTCTTCATGTTTTTAGGCTACATTTCCCTGCTATAAGTGGAGCTGCTGATCCAGTTTGCAGCTAGAAGCAACAACAAACTGAAGATTATGAGCAAATTCGTCTCTTCATGTCAGCACCAAGCGTGAGTGTGAGCAGGCGTCTCACCCAGTGATGCGTAGGATCCGGGAGGAAGGGCCGAGGCCGAGCTGAAGGGTGAAGCTGACGACTGCACAGCGGTGGGTACGGCGGGCATCCTCGTGCGGGCGGTGGCGCTGGCTGCTGCGTTTACATCCACGTCGCTGCGAGAACGCTGGAGTGAGCTGGGAGAGGAGACGGCCGTCGTCCTGGAGGTGGGGCCAGGTTTGGCTGGAGAACGACAGATAAACTGTTTAATTGTAGATCAGCTTAACCTTCAGAGCAGGTTATCAGACATTTGAAAAGATTAGATCACCTTTATACCGTTTTGCTTTAATAAATAAAAGCTTCTTGCATTTCGGTACATAAAGCTTTGATTTGTGAGGGACACATGTGTGTTCCTCTTTAAGCTCAAAGAAAACATGACAGGAGACTATCTGCTGCACACACAGGCAGGTTTCTGTAAATGAACATAACAGTTGTACAGTCCTTACATCTGGCTGAGCTGCTCCCAACGGTGCTTTTTGCAGACAGAGGTCGACTGTGGGGGAAAGAAGTAAAAGAGAGAAGCTTGTTTAGAATAACTAATAAACCGTAAGTGTGATCTGACTTTTTAGCTGTCAAATAATAATTCACGAGTTCCCCCAAAAATCTGGCCTAACATTCATGGTCAGCTCCTTGTACTCCTCTGCACCGCTTCCAGTGCTGCTGCTATTTTTAGATCGCCCCCTTTGTGCCAAAATAACAACTCTTTGACTTGAGACTGAAACTGATAACAACCTGCAGTTACAGTGCTGTGACAAGGTCATTCAGATCCAGATGGTTGTGTCACCCTTGGCAGCAAGAACAGCCATAAAGCGTTTTGTGGTAGAGAGCAGGAACGTGAACAAAGTCAGAGGGAGGCAAATCTGAAATAAGAGGTGAAAATGATCTGAACTGGGCAGCAACAAAACAACAGCAGCTGTGCTCGGAGCTGTCCAGAGGCACACAAGGAGACAATCTTGAAGGTGAGATCATCTGTTATCAGATGTAGTATTTGATTTTTATGGGAACATTCCCAGAACATCACGATCCCGCCTCATCAATAAGAAATGACTCCACCTTAATTACATTCTCTGCTGCTGTAAATCACATCCTTTAAACACCATCTGTCATCTGTGACAAACAGCTCATCCATTAGCTCCTCCACACCACACGCACAGACATCAATACGAAGCTTTTTAGTGAGATGTAGATGGCACAAAGATCAATGAGGCCCTGAAAATGTTAACAAGGAGTCGAGTGACACAGAGGAAAGAGAAGAGAGCAGGGAAAAGATCTGCAAAGGTAGAAATTCATTCAAGGTAAATGGATGAGCTGTTGTGGCAGCAGCATTGCTATAATATTATTATTGGTATATGATTATAGACTGCCACAAAGTTTACGGCAGCAGGTCAGACGTCGTGTCCATTTAAAAACCCTAATGTAGTCATTTCTATTCAGCCTGTGATGGCAAACAGTTCAATAATCAGTCCTAGAGAAGCAGACTAAACACAGATTAGATTATTTCAACATTAAGATGTGATATTTGATGAAAACTACTCCTCCATCCTCACGTCTTCCTTTTTGTGACATGATAAAGAGATGTGAGTGAGTCAGACAAAAAGAAGGGACACCAAGACCAAACAGGGAGGAGAAGTCGTCTCACTTGAGGCTCTCCTGAGACGAGGAGGAGGAGCGATCAGAGGCAGGAAGTGACATCTGGCTGTCTCCGCTCCTCAGGTGAGCCTGCAGAGCTTTCTGATAGGACGACTCCAGGCCCTGGAACAGCTGCTCCGCCTCCCTGCTGAAGTGACCATGGAAGCTCCAGTAACACCTGCGATGGGAAACCAGAAGGGCAAAAACCTCCATCAGGATATAATTGATAAATATTCTGCTTTTATGGAGCGTCCTTTGTTTCTTTAGCTTTGATGTAACGAGTCCAGAGACTTACTTTCTGGCCACAGAGCGAGCCTCAGCGTCTGCATCATGGATCCCTTTCTTTATAGTCTCCATTAAAACCGTCCCATGTCTGCAGGAGGAGAAGACAAGGAAAGGTTTGAGCATGAGAGCCTACATGTGCTTCAGGTGCTCCTCTGTGAGCTCCTCTGTGAGCTGGACGGTCACCCTAACCACAACCTGCAGCCAGTGGAGAACTGTTTGATAAATTTGTACAACTAGAGTTGTATATACTGTATATGTATATACTGGGATATTTAAATACAGTCTCAGAAAATGAATCTGATTTTTCACTTCAGATCTGTCAGGAACTAATGTGTGCAGCAGGCGAGGTCTACCTATTCCTATGGAACTGGAAAATAGGTGGGTTCAGGCACGCACGGTTTCCACTCTGCTGAAAAATCTTGGTTAAATGAACAATTTTCATTAAATTTGTATGTTGTACTAATCCTTCTGAAATGCCCTAAATTGAACTTTAAAAGGATTTTATGGAGGCTGCCACCATAAAATCCTTTTAAAGTTCAATTTAAGGCGTTTAAGTGGAGCTGATTTAGCCTTTCTGCCACATTTGCATCAAACTGACTCTACTGTGACTCAAAGTTTTAAGTTATGTTAATACTAAATACAACTGGGGGGGGAAATAGCCCAAACAATGCTGACATTCAGTGTAGTTAAACCCAACCATCATGCATGGAGCACAAGTCTGTTTGACACTTTCCCCCTGTCTCACAGCTGTAATGACAGGAACAGTCACAGGCTGGACACATCCCAGCATCAACTGCAGCAATGACCTTTAAACTGCCATCTGTGGTCCAGACTCCATCAGGTCTGCTGACACTTTGGCCTTTTACAGCTCTGTTAATCAATACTTGGGCATGTTGCTCAGTTTCTGCCGGCTCAGGCAGCTATGTGGAGAACATTACCAAATAAAACACCAAGTCTGTATTTAAATCAAATGTAAAAATATAAACATTTAAAACTTGTGACTTTTGTTTGAACAAATCAAATCAAAGAACCTGCTAGTTCTTTCGATTAGGACCCCCCCCCCCTCCAAACACTCACCCACCCCCC
>VUQK01010743.1:2861-15763 GCA_015106715.1 Bujurquina vittata | reverse complement strand
CCCCCCCTCTTTTTCCTTTTTGTTCCCCCCCCCCCCCCCACACACACACACACACACACACACGTTCACACACACAGACTGAGTGATCGATGAGAACCAGAGAGCCCCCCTGATACTGAGGGGTCAGCTCGGGTTTCTCCCTGGCGGCGGCGGCTGCAGGAAGCGGCCGGGTGGAAACACAAAGAGCTTTTTGGAGGCAGATAGAGCTCCCCTGGCATCGCCATGGAGACTGCTGAGACAGACCTCGACCCGGCCGGTGTCACGTTTCCTCACAAGGTAGCATCCCACAAATCACTGTCACTGCTATTGTACTATTTACTGCATGATTCTGCTTATCCCAGAGTTTATATACAGTGAGCACTGAAAACACATCACACTGCTGACTCATCCTAGTAAATATGTTAAACACTCCCATCAGCAGAGCCACAGTTTCATCTTTTCTCACCTCTCCAGGCAGCTCGTCTGCCATTCCTGCAGCAGCAGGTCCAAGAACTCAAAGGAGCGCCTGCAAGACAAACAGTGCATTTATTGCATTTACTAAATAATAAAATAAAATTAAATCAATATAGTAATTCAATGTAAAAATACAATAGAATAATAAATAAAACAAAATATGTGAAAAATATAATATAAACACATATATAAAAATTCTATTAAATATATAAAATACAGGAAATACTGGGTGAAATAAAAACTAAATACATCAAAAATTAATTAATAATAAATATTTTTTGTGTGTGGGCTTGATAAATAAAAAAATTAAACAAGCAAAAAATATAAAATATATTTACCTAATATAAACATGTTTAAAATAACTGATGAAATATAAATATTAATAAACTAAATATGTATGAAAACAGAAATAGCTACAAAGATAAAATAAAAATTCTAAGACATAAATATTACAATAAAAATATAAAATATAATATAAAATAAATTATCAAAATAAATATTGATAATGTAAATGAACTTAAAAAACTATCATAAAACAAGAATAAATATCAAAATAAACAATTAAATGATAATATTTATAAACAGAACTAAAAGTAAAAATAAAATAGAAAAAAAAATGAAAATTACAGAACAATAAGAATAAATTAATCAAATAACACACATTAAAACCACCAAAACAATGTGACACAAAGTGTGTGTGTGTGTGTGCGCGGTGTGTGCGCGTGTGTGTGTGTGTGTGTGTGTGTGTGTGTGTGTGTGTCTGTCTCACCTTCTGACAGCCACAGATTTGGAGGTACAGTTGCTGGTAATGATGGGGATGAGGCGTGGGTAGTGCGTGTGCTGTTGAGAAACAGGGAGAAGGAACTCTTAATCTGCTTCAGATAAAAAAGCTCCTGCACCTCCACGTTTGAATTCATTTAAAATGAAATTTGTTCCATCTGACAACAGTTGAGTCTTTTCTTCTGGACATGAAATGTGATTTGCAGGATCAAATTTTCTGTGAAATCCATCCTGTTATAACATCAGGCTAACATTGTTATGCCTGGAGAGCATGTTCAGATCAGATAAAGCAGCTAACATGAAAGAAGATGCAACAGATTTAAAGTTAAACCTTCTTCCTTCCTTAAATGTCAGAGTCAATGAGAGGCATCATCCACACACACACAAGTACAGTGTCTGCTTTGTCACACATACTCGGAGGATGAGGCGGATGGCAGCCACGCCGGACGTGGCCATGACTTTGGCACTGTTGGGGACCAGGTTGAGGAGGGTCGGCATGATGGCCTCTGCTGCGTGGTCGAACCGGTTGCCGAGCACCGACGACAGGTGGCTAATGAAGACAGAGAGACTTTATTTAGCTGCACAGTAATAAAGAGCAGCTTGATATGATGCTCCAAAATGTCTGATTTCTTCCTTAAATTCATGATTTAATTTTCCACAACTTCCACAGTTTGACATTTGCTCATTTCTCTTTGTTAACTCTAAAGCAGAGGTCCAAATTAAGAGCAAATGGAGCCGAAGCACTGCTGCAACCACCACGTGTCTTACCCCAGCGTGATGCAGGCCTCCCTCACCACCTGTGACCGGAGGTCTTTGGCGGAGAGTTTGAACGCTGCCTCGATGAGCCGCAGCTGCTGCAGAAAGCCATCGAACTCTGCGGCACCGGCCAGGAGCAGCGACCGCACCTTCTTGAGCTGGAGGAGCACAAAAAGAGAGTTCAACACACACCTATGTTCATATTCTAAACTGAGGTGAGGGCAAAGGTCAGGCCTTCTGCTTACAGCTGCCACTCTGAGCTCCCAGTCCCGCTTGTCATCCGCCAGCACGTCTCGAATCTTCGTCATGGCCTCCTCCACCTCTCTGTTAGAGTAGATCTGATGGGGAAGCAAAGAGAGGAGAAGGGATGCAAATCTGAGAAATTCACACATGAACAAAAACTCTTACTTCCTGCAGCATATGGAGGCTTTCAGCATTATAAAGTACACGCTACAGCTGTCCTACCTGCACTGTGGGAACATCCTCAAATGCCTGGATGAAGTCCTCCTCATCCACAGCTCCAGCACTGGATCCATCCCTCCCTGCAGAAAACACCCCCAGGATTTACAGATCCACAAAATGCATCTGAATTTGACCCTTTTTTTAATATATGTGTAAGAAACACCATCATCTGCCATTGTAAACAGGATTTTATTTAACTTCCTGATGAGTAAATCTTTTAAAGCCTTCCTGATATTCAGATGGAGGTGTGGTGGTTCTGACCTGCAGACTTGCTGCTGGAGGCGGGGCGTCGAAACGAACCCATGCTCACCGCCTTCCTCCCGGACAGCGAGGCTCCTTTGGATGAGGACGAGGAGCGGCCGCCGTCCACCGAGTCATCGTCCTCAAAGTTTTTGTCTGGGGGAGGAAGAGGAGGGGACAGAGAGAGCGAGGGGCTCAGGTCACATGACTGAACAAGAAGTCATCGCAAAGAAGAAAAAAAAACGCCACCACAGAACATCCGAGCGATGCGGAGCAGGCAGGCGGACTCTGACATTTTTGCTGAGGGCATAACTCACATTCCTACATCACCAACATAACGAGCTGATGATGGCGAGGAGTGCAGAGGTCAGAGACACAATGCCCCGACAATAAAGACAACAATTAGCCCTGTGTTCCCAGTGAGAGCGACCACAGGAGGACTGATTCATATTCTCAGGCAGCAATCTGAAAACTGACTTTGTTTATCCTCCATAGTCCATACTGCTTCATCAGAAAGTCTCACTGATGGTTCCACATATTTCTCCTGCTTGAGTCTGACACCGTATCTCACATTAGTGATTAATAATGAGGCCATATGCTGGTTTCAGACTCATATTGAATATTTGTTGCTTTTATATATCATAGATGGAATAATTGGTCACGGGACACATAGAGGTTGGCAGTGAGCTTCTAATGTCTAGTTTTAGTGCAGCTGAATGTTCACTTTATTGTGACAGTTCTCTTTATTTATATTAAAACATTTACATCAAAAAAGTCCCGATCTAGAGAAAAAGAAATCATTGTTATTTTCTATTCTTACTTCTTGTCATACACAGAGTGCTATAATGCCAAACATGGTCATAGACTGAAGTAATGAGGCCACTGTATACACAAGTAATCCCTGTGAGTACAAAGCTCAGGCTTCAGACTGCTCTAAGTGCTCTATCTTGTCAGTTTTTTTCTACTCCTGGATCTGTATGATGTCACTGAGAGCAGATACCCCTAATATGGTCACCTCCAGAAGCCCCGCCCACCTCCTAAGCCAGCTGTTTAAAAGGGGAAGCTTTGAAAGTTAGCATAAAGGAGGAAGAGTTAAACAGCTGCACCAAGCCCAGTATAAGACAAGTGAGGATTATTTTGAGCTGTGAATCACGCAAAGCTACTCTAGTAGAATCCTAGAATAAAAATATGGACCTAGAAATGAACAGAATCAGTACACTTTAACTCCTTCTCTGCCAATAAGGAGACATACGTTCTTTCTGGATCAATAACGTCAAAAAAATTTAAAAACATACATTTTTTATGTAAGCATGTAATTATAAATGTTTTATGGAAAATAAGACAACAGCAATGACTTGGATTGGACAAGGATCATTTTGAACTATTGATCATGCAAAGCTACTCTAGTGGAGTGCAAGAATAAAGACTATGGATCTGTGAATGGTGCTGTCCCTGTCTTCTTTCCTTTCGTGTAAAACAAAAAAGCAACAAATCCTCACAATCAGAAAGTTAGATCTGAAGAATATCCAGATAACTCTCTGTTTGGGCTCAAACTTTATAACTATAATTGATTACATTTTAATTGTTCAGTAATCAAATACAGCAACAAAGAGCAGCTGAAAGAGGCCCTGCCCTGTGCAAATGTCTCCTGGGGTGGACGGCGGAGCGCCACGTGAGCCCCCTCAGCACAGGAATCTGCCCAGCTAGCAATCAATCCTTTTTCATTATTCAAAGTTTCAACACACACACACACACACACACACCCACACACACACACACGCACACAGCATCAAGGCGCCTAGCCAACACATCAGTCATGTGCCATCAGACTGGAGGGTTTCCTCCATGCAACACCTCTCAGTGTAACACACTGTGAGTGTGCATGAGGAAGAAACACAACCTCACTTGTCACCTCGAGTTCAGCACGTTAACATAAACACAATGCAACATGAGGAGAGAACCAGCATGGTGCCAAACACATTAGCTGCATGGAAATGCCTTTAAAAAATCCACCTCTTGCAGCGCTGAAGCTCCAGCCAATAACAGCATGATACATGAAGGTGTTTGGCACAGTGTGCTGCTTTTAGCTTAATCTTATCACGGCTTTGCTTAGATGGGTTCCATCATCACAAATGAACTGTTTCACTGCTAAAAATATAAAAGCTGCTATAAAAGCCTCATGTAATATTTCATAATGAAATAAAAGTCTGTGTCAGCAAATCACATTTCTCATCAATAATCTGTGCGTATGCTCATTTATATCCAGTCTAAATGTTTGTTTCTGGATTATTTAGTCAGAATATTAGGGTGTTAAGGTTTTGCTTGAATTAGCTGCACTGTAAAACTGACATTTCTGCACCACTCTGCCCAAACAGATGTCTAGAGCTGGCCAACTACTGATGTATTCGACTAGTAAGCAAATGAATGTTTGAGGTTTCACAAGCATTCATTTCACCGGCATTAAGTCACTGCTGTAAGCCAAAGATGAGCCAAAGAGGTGGAGAGCAGACAGGTCTGTAACCTGCTGCCTCCTCAGTACAAAGTCTGCCTTTGGCTTTGTACTGGCAGCTGTAGCTCAGGTGGTAGAGTGGGTCATCTTCTAATCAAAGTATCTTCACATCAAAGACCCTGAACCCTGAGTGGACCCTCGATGCATCCATCAGACTGTGAACATCAGGTTAAACATGCTTAGGTATAGAAAAATATGAAGCTTGTAGTAAGAAACCGCTTTTATGGCTCAAATTGAGTAGAAAGGAACTATATAAGTACTGGTCCACTGATCATGCACCTTCTGAGTATTTCCAGCAGTGAGAACGTATCTGAAGCAGATTTCCTGCTGTGTGTTACATGTGGAAAACATCTCAACCTGATTCTCCAGAAAACGGCTAAAAAGACGTAAAAATATTAACTGATGAGCTTCAGAGGCTTTTCACCAAACTCTGAGTGAGACAGCAGACAAGAGGACAACATCGATGCCTTCTTCTCGTGCATCTGTCTTATGAATAAATGGGAACCATGCTGAGAACTTCTCCAAGTTACCCTGTAAACATCCACCAGGATGCCAGCAAACCACTTAGATGCAGGGTTAAAGTTAGGAGGGATACTGGCCACATCTCATACCTTACAGTTCTTCTGTTATAAGCTCTCCCCTCGGGTACGCCAAATAAGCAAAGGGGGTAGATGTGAACCCAAACCTAACTGTAAACAGGTCCTCAGTGGATATTAAGAGGTTAATGATCTGTAGTTCTGTGAGGACGTTTAAAAATGTCAGCCACAAAGAAAAAGAGGCAATAACAGCCTTCAAAATGCACCGCAGACATCAGTTACAGGGATTATCGGAGGCACAACAGGCCACAAAATGAAGCCTTTCAGATCCAGTTTAACCTTGACCGGCCGAGTTTTATGAACTCGTCCCTCCTCCGAACAACAGGTCTGAACACAAAGCAGCAGATTCAAAGTTTTCAGTGTTTACAGATCGCACTCCCAGCAGACAGACTCGCTCCGGTTTCTGCAGCTTCCTGACCTGAACCCTGACAGACACCACTTCCCGTACATTGTCCACACAACAATCCAGCACACAGAGCAGGCCAGGAAAAGCCATCCTGCTGTGTTTACGTTCAAGACAACGCGCACACGTTCCTCCTGGATTTACAGCCCTACTCGCACCGCACCTTCCTCCCTCCTTCATTATTGATTGCAGCCTCAAATATTTCTCTATGATACAGTTCAGAGGAAGAGGAGCTTACAGGAGCAGATCCTCCTGCACACCAGCTTCCTCAGCATGCCGGCAGGCAGACAGACAGTCAGTCAGGTGGTCCTCCGGTCCTCTGAGCTCCTCACATCTTTTCCTCCAGCTGTGGAGAGAAAAGGGGGGAGGAAGAAGCCGAACCTCCCCGCTCTCTCCTGTCAGGGAGCATGTGCTTCCAAACGCTCTTCCTCTTCGTCTTCGTCCTCTAATTCAAACACGCTCGCAGTTAGGGCAGAGGATGGAGGAAGAGGAAAGCAGGGGACAGAGAGGAGTGATGAAGGAAGAGGTGGGGGAGAAGAGAGGACCAATGGGAGGAGAAGGGGAGGAGAAGGGAGGGGAACGGAGGCGGAGCTCGCGGGTGGAGCCAGCGATAAGGGGCAGCTACAGAGCTGTGATGACTCAGGAAAGAAGGAGGAGAGAGGCAGAGAGGAGAAAGGGAGGGACGGGTCTCCAGAGGAAGCCGGTCCCCTGTCAGTGTTAACGTCAGCCGTAGCGCCTCCACCAAGGTTCATCCGTCAGCCTGCAGCAGCCGTTTTATCTCAGCAAGGTCACTGCAGCTCAACACGTCTGACAAACTTCATTGTTTCCACCGTCCTGTGGTGGAGGAGGCTCACTGACTGTGAAGCCACATATTGGGTCCTATTTAATTCAGTGGGAGTCTAAACTTAGTTTGACGTGACAAAACGGCCTTTTTTTTTAGATTAGATAGAATAAGTTAAATTCCAGTTTTATTATTTTATTAATTAATTTCTGACAGGATCACTTAGGTCTCCACTACCTAAAATGTACGCTTTCTGATACCACACTTGAAGAAATAATACTCTCGCCTCCTTGTGCCCAAGCCCGGATAAATGATGAGGGCTCAAATCTTTGCCATATCAAATGTGAGGATCAGAATAATTTGAAGTGAAGGCCTGCAGAAGAAGATCCTTTAAACGAGGGGCACTGTGATTAAATCATAAATAAACTTAGTGGTGAATATATCTAGATATCTAATCTGTGCTACAGGCACATGTGGGCACAGAAGCCTTTAAATCTGGATTCTGATGTGGACTTCAAGATGGACCCAAAACAAAGTGAACATAATTATAAACCATAAGGTTATTATTAGGTCATTTAGAGTTTCCATTTTGTTTAAGGTCACATTCATCGTTTAAGTTTCGAACTCGGTCGATTCAGCCCACTCGAGACAGCGCCGGTGATTCCACAGCTCTCCGTTCCGACTCTGTTTGGACCATTTTTTTTTTCTTCACAGAAGCTGCGTCAAGCTGCACAAAGCAGGAGAGCAGGAAGTGAGACAGAGGAACAGTACAGAGGGTCAGATCATTTTTCAAAATAAAAGACCCCATGAAGAATAAAGGCTGTGTGATCTGAAGCTGCGAGAAGGCGCCACAGCTCTGTCTGTCTTAAGCAGCGCTCACAGCTGATGTCTCGGAGCTCATGTGTGATACAAAAGATGGTAGTGAATGACCTGCCTGCCTTTGGAACTGGTAACACTTCTGTTTGATGCATGCAAGAACAGAAAGAGTGTGTCTCACAGCACCTGGGCTTCATTTGACTTTTAAATGCACCTTCATGACCGGCAGCAGCTCTGAATGCAAGTGGAGCATCGCTACCTTTGACCCCGCAAGAGAAAACACACAAACACCCGCCTGCTGTAAGGAGGCCGTGTCATTGATGGCTTCATCTATATGCATTAGCACCTTCAAGGTCGCACAGCAGAAATATCACAGTCTGATTTAAAGAGTTTCCAGCCCAAGGAGAGCCTCGTGCACCTTACTGCTGCCACAAGATGGCAGAGTTAGCACACAGTTTAGGTGCTGATCCTGACACAGCCGTAACAGTAACACACAGTTCATTTTACATCCACAGTACACAGGCAGGAGAAACAGGAGGAACATATAGAAGGAACTGGAATAAAAATAAAACATTTGCACTGAAAAGATTCACATCAGCACTGACAAAAATATGGGTTCTTCAAATATTTAGAAGAGTTTAAATAATCATTTCCTGCTGTGTCACTACATGAATACCTGCTGTGCTTTCATGCTCTCTCTTCTTCTTGCACTGCTCTGCCTTGTTTTCCCCTCCTTCTGAATATTTAACAGTCTCGGAAGCCTTTAAACACACAAAGTGACTCAACAGGTTTTCATTCATGTAAATTTGTCCTTCAGTGTTATTTTAAAAACGTCTTCACTAAAACTAAAAGCAAGATGCCCTCAGCATCAAGATATCTTAGCTCCACATGAGTGTTTTCCCAATGAACTGCATCTTAAATTAAAATACATTAAACAGATACTCTTTGAGGACATTAATGAAAAACCATGCAGTTCTTTTCAGAGCAGTGTCCTCAGTATAATCAGTCAATCAGAGGTCAATGACTCCCAAAGGTGTCGATGTGAACTGCTCCACTGAGTGGAGCTGGAAAGTTTTGATGGATGACCTTTGGTGTCAAAGTGGGGGTCAAAGTGTCACATCTGAACATCTATGTTTATTGTGTGATGCAATATGAACTGTATAGCTATATCTGCATTTTCTTCCAGCAAGGTAAGCTTTAAATGGAGTTGCTTTCATGATCATGAAATCAACAAAATTACTGAAGTGGAGACTACAGCTTTTTTTTTTTTAAGTTGTTTAGCATATAAATATTCAAATGTCTGGCTTCACAGCACAGATAAACATGTTTGCAGCCTGTTGCAAAAACAGTTTTGTTCTCTATAGCTAAATTCCTCCTTAATAACAACCATACAGGAGATGAATTTATCTATAACGCAGCTCTTTAGGTTAGGTCACCTGTTTAAGTTCCTATTATTAGGGAAGTGGCATCTTTAGCTGACACAGTTGGCTGACAGTCCCTGAACTGGACCTCTGGACCATGCTTGTGCTGCTTGTGCCTTCGGGAGCATTTTTAACACAATTATCTGACTAATAATGTGGCTGCTGTGTGGTTAAGTGTACTAACAGGTCTGTGCTCCAGATTTGCTGAGAGAAAGTCTATTTGATTTTATGTGGCTGTTAATTAGCACTAATTAGAAGGTGTCTGTGTCCGTGTGACACGCCTGTCTATGGATGCAGCTTGGTCACCTGGCCCTCCTCCTTCTGGTCTTCTGGCTCTAAACAGCCAAAATCTCCATTAAACAGTACAAACCAGTGGATGGCTTCATCGGCTCTGTCCATCTGTTATATAAAGTTGGTTTATTTTCGAGTTTTAATGCTTCCCTGAGCGATGTGATCACCTTGAGGTTTGTAAAGTGTTCAGTGGTTTCATTGGAATAAATGTGCAGCTTTTTATCTTCCTATGTGGTAACAGTAAATCAAAGATCTGTAGTTTGGATATTTTAGCAGGCAAATCTCACATTTTAGTGACAACACTGTTAAATATTAACCTGCAGCGGCCATGTTTCTTGAGGTTTATATAAACAGTCATATAAAGAGAGTTTGAGGAGATCTAATTATTTAAAAAAGTAATCTGTGATGATTTCAGAGATGTAAGCTGACTTAAAGTCACTATGCTGAATAAATTGTGTTTGACATGTGAAATTGGTGACGTTCGCAGTTCTTTTCACAGCTTTCTGACGGAGAGACAAAAACTGCTCATATCTACACAGATTCACAGTGACGACTCACAATCGTAATCTCCAAATCTAACAAAGTGGCTGTGACTAATTGTGCACCTCCTCTCCGTGCCAGGTCACAAGTTTTCCTCCTGGCAGCGACTCAAAGTCTTCGGTTGCTCGGAGCCCGATGGACTCTGACAGCTGATCGGCCTGATGCAAATTTACAAAATGACCGAGGAAGAGGTGAGGCGTTTACGAGCGCAGGTGTTACGTCACAGACCTGGGAAGAAACCGCGGAGCGTGGGAGAGCAGCTCGGAGGACAAGCTCACAGCGGGTTAGCGCTTCCTGCACGGATCAAATCAGCCTTTTATTCACCCCCTGCTCATGTTTGGAGGCTCCGACATTAAAAATAACAATTAAATGATCGTGCAGCCAGGTAGACTTCAACCGGTGACAGTGACGTGGGGAACACCCCCTGCCATTCACCTGCACACCTCAAGCAGCTGAAACAACAGTGGGAGGGACGTTCCCACAGAAATACCACAGGCTTCTCTCACCAGATCACAGCCAAGAACAGACTCAGAGTCACGGCGGGTCAGGGCTTATGAGGTCTGAAAAAATGTCTCATTCTGTTCAATTTAAAATTATACAAAACAAAGAAAAGAAGCAAATCTGTATATTTGTGAAGCTGGAAAGAGGAGAGAATTAAAAGGCTCAAACTCAGGAGGAAGTTCTTTATCTGAACTCTGAGCTAAGAAGTGCTACTTCTACATTTCTGCATTAATACGACCTAAAACATCACCAGATTCTCAAAGTCATCCTTAAAGGAGACCTGTATGATGTGTATGTCGGTTCAGCCTCGGCCTTCAGACGCCTGAAGTATTCAGTCTGACGTTTTAGCAGGTCTAGAATCCACAGTCGGGTTTACACAGTGTTTTCTAGTGTAAATAGATTAATTCAGGTTTACTGAAGCAGAAGTGCTGAACTGTCTTTTTCTTTACTTTCAGGTTTAGTACGTCTTTGGTTTGTCTTTACTGTTCTGTCTGGGATTAAGCTGCTTTGAGTTATTGTCACACTTCACTGATAAGCCCGCTGTTAAGACTCTGGTTTTAGGATCAGGGCAGGAGCTCCCTTTAAGGCAGGTATGCAACAAACTGACTAATTAAACAAAAGACATTTAAATATTACATTTGGACATCGATTTATTAAAAGAAAAAGCAGAAAGAGTTGAATTAATTAAAGATCTGTACACGTGCAGCTCTACAGATGTTTGTGTTTACGCGTCAGCCGGTCTCGATTCCTGTTGGGAGGAAACATTTCCTGCCCGGTGTCCTCCTGTCTCTGTGGAGAGGACGGTTCCTGTTGTGGCGTGGGTCAGTGTTGGGGGAAGGTTTGGACAAACCCTCACAGTCAGACATTTTTAAAGTCTGAAAAACTGCACCCCTACACCTCTGAATGCTAGTGTCAAAGGTCAAAGTCACATTTTTAATAAATAGTACATGGCATAGGTCATTCTGAACCACCAGTATTAGATAACCAGCAGTGAGTTAGAGGCTGGTGAGCCCTCTGTCTTTGCTCTTTTATTATTCTGTTTTCTAAACAGCTGGGGGAGTCTCTGCGCTGCACTGTGTCCTCTCTGTCTCTGCACAGCCTTCATTATTCACGAGCTTTCCAACTGTGCAACCTAAGTCCTGCTGGCAGCCTCTACCTGGCCTCGTCTGTCAGCACCTCCCACCTGCAGCACCTCCTGAGGCAGTGTGCGTCATGCAGCGAGGCCAGAGAGCTGGATTCAGTCGACCCCGATGCATATAAAATATGAACCCAACAGATCCTGGGCAGGAAAATGAAAACTTTCGTCCTTGAGTAGAGATGCAGATATGAGAATCTGACCAGCAGAAGGTTATTTATGCTTTGGAATAATTTAAAAAAAAAAACACTGCGCTGTGCAAGTTGCGACGCTTCGGTGCAACTATGGGACAAGATCACATGACTGAGAGCAATGTTAGTATCCCTTCACTGCTTTTTACGACTGCTTTGAGAATACAGCAATTAATCAATTAATCACTCATAAGTGGACTGGTCCGAGCTTTGTCTCTGACTTAAAACAGCCCTGGTTTAAAGGAGATCATAGAAGCAGTTAGAGCTGTTTAAATGTCAGCAAAAATATACAACTACCACTTTATCGCATTTGCTTTCATGTCTTTTAACCTTCTTAAAGAAACAGAGCTCCCTTCGAATCAGGTTTAAGTTAACAGGCAGTCCTCCTCTACCGCACAGCACCACAACTGCACACAGGTAAAGCAGCAACAGTTTTCCTCAAATTAAAACAATGACTTCTACCAGAATACCTGGAATGTCTGAAACGTTTCAGCTGTAACAGGCAGCAGGATTACATGCATCACTGAGCTTCAGCTTGTTGTGGCATTCAGGTCCCAATTATGATGTAATTATGAAGGATTACAGACACAAAGTCGTTCAATTAATCTGCTCTCGCATGAAGACAAACAAACAGCTTAATGTTCTCCCTGAACTCTGCAGATGGTCACAGATCTGTACTGCCCAAAGAAAAATGCTCAGACTGGTTATTTACCTGCAGAGAGCAGGCTGCCTGCAGAGACGATACCTTCCCCTGTGGATCCACTGGAGGAGAAACGCTGGCGTCCTGTCTCCGACTCAGAGCTAATGCACTGCTGCCTGCCTCCTCCCTTCCCCTCCAACCTGGTCTTGTGACTGTAGGGACAACAGCTGACACTGCTCCTACAAAATAAGAGCCCTGGGTTCCCGAAGTAAAGGCACCTCTTCTTCTTCTCTCCGACTGATTCCCAGTGTGTTGCACTATTCCTTTTTCTTGCCTGTCATTTTGATCCATTCCTCTCTGCTCTCTTTGAATCACGTTTTCCAGGTC
>VUQK01010742.1:0-19783 GCA_015106715.1 Bujurquina vittata | reverse complement strand
TACAAGCTTCTTTCACCCAATCATACACACACGCATACGACACTTTAATGTGTCTTTAAGTGCACAAAGAAACTCGCACTCCGATGAATGTGTAGGGAACGATTTGTTCCCAAGGATATTTAGGCATGCACACCTAAAAGCCGGGGATCGAACCACCAACCTCACAGATGATGACCCACTCTACCTCCATAGCCACAGCCACCCCTTTCTCTTTAAGCGTGAGAAACTCACTTCCTTTCGCATTTTGGTTGCTAATAACAGGAAAATGTAGTAGCCAAAACTCCTGTGTAGCTTCATTTCTGTGACACAAAAACAAGAATAAAAAAGAAATAATAGTGTAATAATAATAAATAATGATTTCTTTAACTAGTATTTTTGGTGCCAGCCAGTACATCAAGGTATAAATGTCTACCCGTCCAGGCACACACATCCCTGATTGCTAAAAATGGTTAGCCTGCCAGTGGAATAGTATCGGAAATGTATCAGAAAGACAGAAACAACCCAAATCCACCGTGTTGGAATTTTGTGTTCATGAATAATAAAGACAGTAAAATCAAAAATACATCCAGCAGACACTGTTTCATGTTACACTGCTGCAGCAGATTGAAGCTCATTGGTTTAAAGCAGTCCGTGTGTAGAAAACCAACATGCGTGAAATGCTTAGTAATGTAAATGTAGGGCAATTAAGACGTGCTGCAGCACACCATCCCCTGATTTTATTATTTTTAGGTCACATGTTTCTGTGAGGAGGATAAAAGCAGCTGTGGAGTTTATTCTGGCAAGCTTATTATGTGTCCTTCAAAGGTGTTAAAAATATCCGTTTCACAGCATCATCCCAAGTCTGCATCTCAAGGGAGAGCATTAATATTTCACTGTCTCCCCAGAAAGCAACCAATAAATCTTTTTTTTTTCTTTTTGCAGCCAGTGAACATCTGATAAATATCTTTGTTGCATTATCGTGTCAGCTTTTCTGTTTTTGTAGTAATTTTGTGTCGGGGTGTGGGGGTGGTGGTGGGCACTGGTTAACATTAAATTCTCTTCAAATAATTTTTGTGAGAAAACTGATCATTTGTTCATTTTATAAACATTTTTATGCTGTCAGCAATCATGGCCATTGAAAACAACTTCTATAAAGCCCTGCTAGGTAAATTCATTCCTGAGTGCACAGCAGGTCTTAGAGTGTAACTGTGTTTGTGTTGCTGTGTTAAAAAGCCAAGAGAAACATCCTTAACAACAACACAAGTAACCAGTTAAAGTTGCTCATATTTATAGTCGGCTCGCTTGGATCAAATCAGAGAAATAACATTGCTGCCCCCTGCTGGTATTAAATATGAATTCACGATTATCTTCAGCTCTTCTTGTAAATATTTTTATGCTGTTAATTAAAGGGGATATTTAATGGGTAAAATCATTTGCTCACATTTTTTTTATTGCTTTCATTAGTCCATCCAAAAAGGCGAGTGGCAGAGAAACGAGCAAAGCAAAGCCCGGTGCGGAAGAGAAAGTGACCACTGCAGTGACAGCAGCAAGAGCAGACGCCAAGGGAAGGAGCACACCAGACCGCCACGGTAAAGCTTTAAAAATCTTCTTTGTCTGTCTTACAATAAACCTTTGCAGAGCATTAATGTTCGTTCTTTTTTACTTTAAGTCTCCAAACATGGATCCTCCATGAAAAAAACTGCTTCTCCCAGGAAAGAAGATGGCAAAGATACATCAAAACCATCAGCCACAGATAAAACAGTTAGTGAAGCTCCTAAAAAGAAGGTCATGAAACCCATTTCAGCCACTGGAGTCTCAGCTAAATCCAATGTGAAACCAGCAAAAGCCTCCTCAGCTCCTCCCAGGCAATCCTCAGTAGTAGCTGCCAAGTCTGGATCAAAGCCAAAAAGTACTACAGAGCTATCTACAGAGAAATCTTCATCAAAAGCTACAGGAACCTCTAAAACCTCCACTTCTGCTGCTATTGCCTCCAAGCAATCAGAACCTAAAGGAAAGCAGGCAGTGAATGGTAAAAAGTCAGACTGCAAAACAGAGCTGGGTCCAAACAAGGGCTCTGGAGATGCTGTTGAACAAAAAGGTCTTGCACAGTTAGTGCCCTCTGTTCAGCCTGCAGCACACAGTCAACAGCCAAAAAGCCAGGATGGAGGAGAGCCACTTCATCTAGAATCAAGCCCTAAGCAGAGTCTCCAGAAGACTGAAGTACAGCTGGAAAACGCTGCTGGTGCACGAGACAAGACCAGAGATGGACCAGCAGCTAAAAACAGCTCCCATGTCAGTTCTCCTAAAGCAGATGTTTGCAAACAAACTGAAGGGAGTAAAGCGAAACAGCCTCAAAGCAATGTCATCCCAGCTCACATCAGCGGAGAAGTTCATGAGGTCAGCTTGCCAAATTCCCCACGAGACACTGAACGCCCCATAGATACCCCCTGCAGCGTGGGAAGCACTGAAACTCCAGTAGAGGATTCTTGGAGCGGCATTCACCATCAGGTCAGCCCAGAATCCGAGACCGGCAGCACGCACACCACTTCTTCTGATGACATCAAGCCCCGCTCGGAGGACTACGATGCGGGGGGGTCACAGGATGATGACTGCTCCAACGACAGAGGCGTGTCCAAGTGTGGCACCATGCGCTGTCACGACTTCTTAGGTCGCAGCAGCAGTGACACCAGCACACCAGAAGAGTTGAAGATGTATGAAGGTGGGGCAGGGTTGAGAGTGGAGGTCCGCCTGCGTGGAAGAGAAGCCGAGACCACCAGTGAGGAGGAGGGAGTAAGGCAACGCCCTCGTTCCTGGTTGCAAAGAGATGAGGTGCCAGTGGAGGAGGAGCACTCAGAAGTTGAGGCCACTGTGACTGTAAAAAGTGTCCATGACCACCAGCTCTTCTCCTCCGAGGAGGAAGAGGAAGATGATGACGAAGAGGAAACAGAAGACGAGCGGTCAGAACTTGAAGTGATTCCAGGTCAAGGTTCGGTGCCGCCAAGCGAACCTTCACCGCACTTTCAGGGCATCGTCAACCTGGCTTTTGACGATGAAGGTGTGGAGCAGGAGAACGACCAGCCCGACTACCCGTCCACTTCCAACTTCCGTCGGTCAGTGTTGCTTTCTGTCGACGAGTGCGAGGAGCTGGGCTCAGAGGAGGGCGGCCTCCAAACGCCTCCGCAGCATCCAGATGATACTGCGACTCCTTGTGATGTTTTTGAGAATGACACTTCAGCTCCTCAGTTCAGTTGTGCCCCTTCTAGTGACCAACAGAACCACCTGCCACGTCGTGTTGGAAACACTGGCATGAAGCACAAAAACCCCGAGGAGGAACGGGAAGAAAAACCTGTATTCCTTACAGAGATCCAGGACACCATTCAGGAGGAGGAAAATCACATCCAGGTGCACAGAGTGACATCCAGCGGTCCTCCCCTGGACTCTGACTCCAGAGACATGCCTCCCCAGGAGCGCCCATCCCACCTGGATCTGCGCCACACTGAACAGTACAATGGAGGGATGAGCAAAAATTACACCAATCCTTCAGAAAGCAAGAAAGCTGATTTACATCTAGACTTAAATGAGTCTCAGTTGTCAGGGGACTCTTCTGTACATGCTGCACAATCTCCAGCAGGTAATGTATGATCTTCGGACCCTTCCTAGACCCCAAATCCAAACCCATCTTACCCCCCCCCCCAATCTCCATCAGTGAAGGTATGTTTTATCCCCACAAGAGTCACTTTCATGTACTTTAATTCCTTGATCCTACCTACTTCCAGTATGTACCTTACCCCACATTCATAAAAAAATCATATTACTAGTTTAGTAACTAGTAACAAATAAAAGTTCAAATAAAATCTATAGTCATAATTCTTTAACAGTTATTAACACTCATCTCATCTCAGCCTATTGATTGTATAGCTGTTGTAAATTTGAATTTGCAGCATCAGCATCCTTTTACAGATGGAAATTGGTCTCATCACAACTACATCTTTAAACAACTGAACTACCTTTAGTTTGAGGCGCGTAGGCCCAAACTCAGTTTACACATCAAAGGGAAAAACAGTGTACATTTCATTTAGATCACAAAATTGTATTTGTCTAAAAAAAATAATTGCCTTGTTTCTGACTAGGCTTGTGACATAGTTTTATGAATGCACTTTTATGTACATAAAAAAGATTTTTGATAATTTTTGTCATTTCTTTTATGCAGTGGACGAGTCTTTGGCCATTTTAAGCCATAGATAATTTGAAATGGCTGAAGGTGCTATATACAGCATTTTAATATCAGTGTATCAGTTCATTTTAGTTTGTTGGTTACTTGTACACTAAAAGCATTTATTTCATCATGCTAGTAATCCAGATTTTTCTCATAAACGCCATCAGCTACTGTCCAAGAACACAGATGTAGGGTATAGAAAACGTGCTGCCACCGTACATGTTTTCCTGTCTTGGTTTTACTGGTGATGTGTTCTTAGGATGTTTGGCTCTCAAAGCATCTTTAGAAACACAAATTGCACTGTAGCATGATGGCACACTGCTCAGCTTTGTTTACATGGAGCCGATCTGTATATTTCTACTCACAAAATAACATTTTGGCATTTCTCCCTCATTTTGGTTTGGTTGGGGAAAAAAAACTTTTCAGAAATCCATCAGAAGAAAAACTGGACCATGTAAACAATTTAACTCAATTACTTTCTGGCTGCATGCTTTCTGTCTTTATGTAAATGTGTGTGAGTCTCCAGGGCTGAAATTTCAAGCCAGTGTGCAAGTGTGGAGTTCCTCTGATAATAACCACCTGAGGTTGACTCCAAGGTCAGACCCATCAGCCCAATCTCAGCCATGAAAAGAACATGTTTACAGTCTGGTTTCTATCAGCAGTTTTTGTGTGAGTTCGATTTCTGTTACTCAGCACTCCCAGCAGCTGATACAACTTGCTAACCAAGCTAACTAGCATTAGCTGCTAACTTGTCACTCCACCTTCTTGTCTAAATATGTTCACGTGTGGCTCCAGAAACAATCAACCACAATGCTAATTCTGAGCCTTCAAAATGCAGTAAGTCCATTAACCAACAGGTGGCGTTACATTGGCTACAGCCATCTTTTATTACAGTCTATGCTTCCAAGCTCAGCTGTTCCTCTGCAGGGTAATTTTTATATACATACAGTCGCTGTTTTTAAGTTGCACTAACGCACCGAACAGGCAGTAGATTTCCATCTTCAGCGTAGAGATCACGTAGCAAAGAGGGCTGTTTGTAAAGATTCACGTGTTGATTCACGTTTGTGGGTGTCACAAAGTTACCACATGTAAACATTAGCCTGTAATAAAACAACAGATTACCCCCAACCTGCAGTAAGACTGAGGAGAACGCGTGTATGTAGCGGGTGCTTTTGTTCACAGTATTTATACTAATAGATGATTATTATTTTCATTTTTTTTTGTTGGTGTTAAAATGCTACATGTAGCACCTTTACAAAACTCTAATCAGGTAAATTACTTGTTTTGTTTTTTCTTCCAAATATCTGGAAATTGACTACCTGACAAAAAAAGTCCAAATATAGAAAATGTTTGTACAAAGTAGACAACACCAAACTGCCACTGCTGCTCCGAGATGATTGTTATACGGTGAAGCGTTTTCCTCGCTTCTCTGTCTCTCTTTATTTTTATCCAAGATTGTACCAGTTTTTATTTTTTGTTTAATTTTTTTCATTTTGCACTGCGCACATGCATGCTGTTGTTAAACTTACTTTGTCATCCCCCTACACCATCTTTTATTTATGTGTATGTTTTTATTTTTTTTCCATTCCCTTCCGTCATGCCCAGTAGACCTGTGTCTAGATGCGTAGGGGTCCATCTTTTAAGGGAACAGTTTTGTCTAAATGCTTCTGTTCAGTAGATTTTGTGTAGTGTCAGTAGCCTCCTCTGTAATGTATGTGACGTGTGTCTAGAGCAGCCTTCGTGGTTCTGCCATGTCTCTCTTTTTTCACTATCGCAGTCAGAAAACGAAGCCCTGCTGCACCACTTCCAAGGGTCTGTCCCTATACACACGTGGAATATTTTGTAATTATTCATCTTTTGCCATTTTGTAATTTGTTAAAAATACAGAAGACAAAGAATGTCAAAAGAAACGTGGTGGTGTGCCATCTTTTGTGCTACTAAGTAAAAGCATTGTTGCTCGCATTTCGGTTTCTGTGACAGTATTTAGGTCTGTTTATTACGTCTGCCTGCACGTGAATCTCAAAGCATATCACTGTTACTTTCTGGCAAATGCACAGCTCACTGGTGCTGGCAGTGCATGGCTTACTTTGTTTAAAAAGGTGGATAAAGAGATGCATCCAGCAAAGCAAACCTCTGTACATTACCTTTAAAGCAGCTGTCTACCCTAACGTGATGGTTTTGACCCGAAGAACTTAAAATCTGCTGATAATCTTATGTGATCATAGATATCGCAGCTTTCCCGCTGTGTTGCCCTCACCTAACATCATTATAGACTTTTTTTTTTTTTTTAAAGGGAGCAGTTGCATTAAGGGTAAACCTTCTGTCACGTTTTTTTTATTTTAGTCTGAAATGAGTAAAGAACTGTGCACGAGTGATTCAGTTTGTCATTGTGCAGTATTGTCAATTGTTTTTAGGGGACATTGGTTGTGACAGATTGGATCAAACCTGCAAACATGACCGACGGCCATCCAAAGCCCTCTCTCCCATTTACGAGATGGATGTGGGGGAAGCCTTTGAGCACTTTTCGGACAAGGATAGGAATGTTAAACGGCAAGCAGAGGAAGAAAAGCGAACAGGGGACAAAAGCAGTGATTTTGCTGAGCGGGACTGGAGCCTGCTCAGGCAGCTCCTGTCAGACCACGCGTCTAATCTGGGTGTCATTAACCCCGTACCTGAGGAGCTCAACCTGGCCCAGTATCTTATCAAGCAGACGCTGTCTCTATCATGTGACTGTCTGGACTCGCAGGCCTTTCTGTCCCCAGAAAAAGAGACCTTCAAACGCTGGGCGGAGCTCATCTCACCCATGGAGGACTCCTCCACTAGCATCACTGTGACCAGCTTCTCCCCAGAAGATGCAGCTTCTCCACAGGGAGAGTGGACCATCGTGGAACTGGAAACGCATCACTGACTTCAGAGGAGACGCTGCCAGATTTGACGCCTTCTGTTTGAGCTGAATGTCGTTCCACTGACATTTGTCTTAATTTATTATAATTTATAATCTCATTTTGTTTGTCTTTATCGCTGCTCTCTTTTGTTGGACTCTACAGAACTCAGTTTATTTGCATTCCCCATTCCGCCCTCGCCGGGCTGTTTCCTGACATAAACAGGCCGTTATGCATGCGGACATTTTTGTATGTTTGACTGTTTCATTGGTGTTGCTTCAGAAGCTCTAGAAAAGAATAAGGGTCAGAAAAATATTTCCTTTTCAGAAATATCCTGACAGTCTTCTATATGGACTGCATTTCTTAAAGAATAATATCTGATAATAGCCTCCAGGCTTGCATTTAGTGTCATATAAAAAATAAAAGTTTGTGTTTCTGAAAAAAATGGGCAGCATTGTCATTTTTGATTTAATACCAAGTTGAATCCTTTCTGGGGTTTTTCCTCATGTCAAAGACGTGTGCTTGCACGCACCAAGCATAACATTTTATTATCATACACAGTCATGATGGGTCTACCGAGGGGTTTGCATACACGGATTATTAGACGCTGGGTTAGAGATGTTTTATTGATATTTATTTTAATATTTAAGTTCTTGAAATCTGTGCAAAATGATGCATATATAAAAATAACATTTTAGGAAAGTTCAAAAAAAATGTCTTAATGTAAGTAATCAGAGATTTTTAGTGGTTATATGAAGTAGTTTTACCCAAGTCTCATACTGATTCACCGGTGAGTCAAACTTTTTGTATAATGTTAATTTTTTGTATGAATGCCAAGTTGTTAATACATAACAAAATATAATTGAACAAAATGATACGCCGCTAAAAATACACTAATACTATGGCAGAACAAAATGCAGTAATGCTGAATAAAAAATGAAACGTAATAAATTAAATATTTAACGTGTGCAAAACATACTTGATGAGATCTGTAAAGCAGTTTTAGAAAGTTAATTCCATAAGTTTACTTGAATATTTAGGTTATTTTGAGAATCTTTTTAAATGGATTTATATAAATGAACAATTGGGTTTTTATCGCAGCGCCCTCTGGCGACGGCCGAATCCGCTGCAGGAAAAGCTTGGCGCTAAAAATCGGGTCCTGGTTCCTTTGATCGGAACCGCTTGATCCACCTGTCCGTAGCTGGGCGGTAATGGCGACGGGCAAAGGAGCGGCTCCTCAGTGGAGAACAACCATTATCATCAGCGCATCGCTGCAGGTAACGTTAAGCTAACGCTTTCACGCCTGTCTGACCTTTAGCAAAGAACTGTGACACCTAGCTTATCTTTTGACTCAACAGAGCCATGAAGTAATCAGGGTGCTAAACGCTCAGCAGCACCGGATCCGGCTTTCAGACCGTGTTGAGTCCGGAGTCTTTATTTTTCCCCCGTCAGGTAAACTTGAGGCCTCCAGCACACCTGCATTCTGTTTTTAACTCACTTATAGATTAAGCTGCCTTGTTTAATCCCATTCAATTGAGTTTGTTAATGGTTTAGCACAAGGAGACTCAGTAACAATAAATCCACTAGAAAACTGGACAAGTACTCATCATATACGTGATTGGATCTTAATTATGTATTCTTGAATGAACCGCCAGAGATTGTGGCAAAAGGAAACGTCATGCAAATAATTGCATTTTGCAGTAGACAGGTGTAGTGTACTTTATTTTTGCAGGTACTGCATTCCTGTTGGCTGACTTTCAGAACCTCCCAGGGCCCTCTGAGGACTCAGCACTCACTGAGAGAATAAAGAAATTTGTGCAAGTCCACCGCAACTGCTTTTTACTCCTTCATGCTCCATTTAATGGGAAAAAGGAGTTGGAGACGTTGGCTGGGATTCAAAACAGGTAGAGGCTCTGGTTACATCGGCATTGTGAGTCTGAGATTTTAGGCAGGTCAGCTTTGGAACATCGTGAGGGGGTGATAATGATGTTGGAGTATCTCAAGGTTCAACTTTGGGTCCTCTGCTCTTTGGATATGAATTGCGTACCTGAAATGTATCCACCTGCTGTAACTTCTTAAGCTGATTATACATTTCTTTACCTACATGCTAAAAGGCTGCAGAAGAATAAATAAACAGTAAATCATATATTGGTAAATTTAAGATGTGCTGCCGTTGGATACAGTCAGGCTGGACCACATGCAGTCAATAGACTGTAAGCATCCCCTGAAAACCTTAGATAAAAGGTCATGTTCATATAATCCTTTTAACTAAATATTTCAGATTGAGAAAACATGATTTAATTTGCATTTGATTTGAAATTTTACTCTGTAAAAATGTTTCCAGTTGTCTTGTTTTTTTTACTGCCATTATTGCTTTTAATGATGCCTTTTTCATGTTTTACCTTCCTTAACTTTATTTAATCATTGATGTTCTTTAGGAGTTTATTTTCTGCTTTTTCTTGTCAGAATGTTTACATATTTTCCTGAAGATGTCTTTGTCTCTTCCAGGTTCTTTGGCAGCAGTCTGAGGATCTTGCCTGTGCGAAACAGTGCTGAAATTGTTAAAGGGATGTTGACAATTGCCAAGGTAAAGATGGAGGCAGCAGTTATTTGGTATATTTTGAATATAAATTAGATATATTGGTGTGTCCTTTTGAAACTTAGAAGTAAATCAAGGCTCACTTTTCTACAGGCCACCAGTAAGCCCCATGTAGACACGATCCGGGACCGGATGTCTCTGGCTCGGGCTCACATCATTGAAAGCAGTCCTGTGTGGAAGATGCTAAGAGACATGCTGCAGAACTCAGCAGGTGATTCGGCGGGTTTTATTTGATGCAACAGCATAAGCCCAATGTGCTGAAAATACAAAAGCAGAGGTTTCAGCATGCAGTATCATCACGTTGGTGTATCGGAGCGTACTTGCTTTATTCAGTCAAATACAGCAAGTCAAATAAAACCATTTAGAAAGAATACTGAGTGGTCAGATTAGTTTGTTCAGCTTTTCTTCTGTGATCTCTTCGATTCGGACTATGAGACTCTCCATGAGGTCAAATGTCACCAAAGCACTCTGCAGCACCTGAAAAACATGACAGAAGTCACCTTTCTAAGTCCTAGAGTCCCCAACTGAAATGAGAATGACCAGAGTTTTCTTTACCTGCTGCTGGACCTCCGGGGACATGCTGGACGCTTTCTCGTGCTTCACGCTTATGCCTTTGCGTAATGTGGGGGGTCGGACAGCATCTCTGGCTTCTGGGTGAGGACAGTAGAAACAGGTGACCGTGTGAAATCAGTCTATTAAACCATTTGTGTAAAGGATATTTCAGTGGAATTTTGTCACAGATTAGCAGCTAATTCCTACCTCTTGCTTTTAGCTTTTGATCCTCCCTCAGTGCTTTCAGTTCCGAGGAATAATACGCTCTTGATATGCCGATGCACACGCGCAGCATTTTTATGTATTCGTCTTTGAGCCTGCACAGCTCCTCCCACACATCTGCCTGCAGGTAGACAGAATAGATCATCAGCTTCCTGCACTAACCGGGAATTAACGGCAGACAAGCAGTGAAAGCCTTGAACTGAGCTCACTTACGCTGGTTCTCAGCTCTTTGTCTCTGATAAGGACGTAGCGTAGGAGATTTAGGCTCTCCATCACCCTGGACAAACAGAGAGTGGATGAAGCCTCCTCGCTCACACACTGACAGACCTTTGTCTTTGAATCTCTGCAGGGTAGTCTTTAATGATTAGATCTAAAGTTGGAAATTACTTTAATTTCATACAATGAAGCTTTGTTTTAGTTGCAGCTATGGTTTCCTGGATCTCTTATAGAGTCCAAACTATACTTTTATATTTGTGTGTCAACTTTGACTCAGGACTGTGCAATGACTAATTTTAATTTCAAGGACAATTTTGTCTTCCAGCAGTTAATAAATCCAGGTCATTTAGATAGTTTTGTCATGATTTGAAGTCCAGATTCACCGGTTTTGTTCAATTATGATAGTCGAAGGGAATTCACTTTATTAGAAAGACAGGTTTTTGCTTTAAGTATCATAAAGCCGCTGTTTGCCCAGAGTCTGAGTAATCGTGTTAACCTATCATCAATATAATCTCTGATTATGATTTTACCATAATTGGGGAGCCTGTGTAAACCTGTGTATGTGAAGAATTCACTCCTCAGTTTGCGCCTCAGATTGACTGCATGTCCTCCACACTGCTGTTAGTGCTAGTACGTAATAAATGAGCGGGGCCGTGTGTCCTTTAAACTCACCTGTCCATATTGCTGAGCAGGTCTGTCTCAGCACCTTGTGGCATACACAGCACCAGTCTCAGCAGTGAGAGCAGCCCCATTCCCAAGAAGCACTCGGTGGCATTACCGTGCTGGAAAAGAGTTTTTAATACATTTAACACGAAAACAAAAAGGCGGGCTGTGATAAGGCCACGCCCATCTTTTTCTCACCTTCGTGGAAAAATCAAATTGATTCCTGATGTTCTTGATTATGTAACTTTCTACTCCTGCGTGATTGCTGGTTTTTAACATGCACCTGTAACAACAATAACAAAGAATGATTTTAGCGGCTTATGTGACAGTAATAGGATACTACAAATATTTGACAAATATTTGAGCGTACCTAGTAGCAGTAGGTTAGCACAGGGACAGAGTATACTGTATACTGCTTCTTATAATAAAGTGTTAAAGCATTCCACATGAAGCCATATAATGGAAACTTAATTTTATACTTGAAACTAAACTGCAAAAAAACTTTGTTCTCACCTGAAGAATTTGTGCTTGGCTTCCGCTTCTAATTTATTGATGAATAGCTGGAAGAGCTGCAGTCCGGATTCTCTCTAGAGGAGCAAATTCAACAGATTCATACCTTCCACAGTGCAGCAGACGTCAAACGAGCACTGATGTTCACTCACCAAATGCTGGATGGGACAGTCGGTAAGAACTCGCCGCAGATTCTGAGAAATGAAGCATAAAACGGCTCACCGAGTGCTTGTGGTTATAGTTGTGGTTCAGTTTGTGGCTTTGCTGAAAGATCAGAACCCTCTGCTCATTTTTTCTGGCCGCTGGATGGCAGCAGAGAGCTGTACCATTGAAGGTGGTGCCTCATCCAGTAGTTTGGGGTAATAAGTACCTCCTTTAACTGGGAGTGGGATGAGAGGTGTCTCACTTGGATTTGTGGTTTTAGCTTGGTCCAGGTGAGCCTCTTTACACTTAAAGAAATATCTAATTTTTTAAATAAATTTTTTAAATCTAGGTTATTATACCTTGGCTCTGCTGGTCTGGCCCATTCGAGATCTTTCTCCTGCTTGTCTCACCTGTGATGCTCTACAGAAGCTCTTCAGATCCAGTAGGCTCACTGGGAGGCTGTTGTCCTGCACATGCTTCAAGCTTGTTGTGAAGAGTGCCTGAGTAGTAATAGATAAATATGACCAAGAAACATGAGCTCAGATCTCTGCTTTCAGAGATTTCTGTGCTGACGGGGTCTTACCAGGCCTTTGAGCAGACGTGATTCCTCCTTGCTGCCAGAGAAACACAAATATGATTGTCTTTGTGACAGAAAATGTGCTCGTTGTATTTTGTATTGGCAGCATACCTACTGAGCAGCTGATTGATGTATTCCATGTTGCACTGCAGAATGAACACGTGACTGGAAAAGCACGAGAAGTTCAATATTAAAGCTTTTTGATAAACGTGTGTTTGTAACAGTAAATGGATCGTGGCTGCTCGTGTCACCTGAACACTGCTGGAAAGCTGTCTATGGTTATGAGCTGAACAAACAGCAGATAAGCCAGACACGCTCTCGCCTCCTTGAACTGGCTGTTGTCCATCGGGGTGTTTTTCCTCAGCGAGCTGAAGAACAGGAGCCCCGAGAGAGACTCTTTGATTGCAGGTAGTGTGACCTGCAGTGCACAAATACAGGTGACTGAGAGCTAAACAACTGAAACATGTTTTATAAAGAAAGTTAAGACTTTGGTCTTACCATTATCTCTACTGCAAAGAGCCACAATGGTGATTTCCTGTCTGGGTTCAGCTCAGCCTCAAGCAAAGGCTCTTTCAGGCTCCTCATGCAGCTAATCACAGAAAGTAATCAGTAAATTGTTTCAATGCGGTACATGATTTGGCTAAAAAATCATCTGCATTTTTAGCTCGTTAGTTTCAGTAAACCTGAAGTTCTCTAAACACACATTCAGACTATTATTAATAACTCTTGGACATAAATAAACTTGCAGACAGAAACCTACAACTTCAGAAGCTCAGTCCTCAGCTCCTCATCTTCAGCTGTAGTGTTTCCATCCTTCCTCTTCAGCTCCTCCACGAAAGGCTTCGTGAACACAGCCAAGGCGGCGCAGCACCGGCACAGGCCGTACTCATCAGCCGCCTCCTGCTGCTCTGTGTAAGGCACGGGCAGCCGGGACAGTTGCTCCTGCAGGGCCCGCAGAGCCGAGCCCACGCCGGCCGCCCTCCCCTCGCCCAGCCGGAGAAGCGCTGTTTAATAAACACAGTTTGTTATGTTAAATGCACAGCAGGGGGAGCCATTTTTTTTTAAAAAAGCTTGTTCACCATAGACGCTCACAGATGCATGTAGAAGCAGGACCTGCACTCCTGTGATGTAGTCTAAGACAGCAGCCCTGCAAAAACTCCCGCCATGATGAAGGTTTAAGGTGTTCAGTGTTTGTGTTGGTATTCTGGCTGCTTAGTTTGGGGTTGTGCTGCATTTTCCTCACAGTGTGTCTCATCTTTATCACTGCATTTACATGAGCCTAAGACACAGAAGTACCTCTAAACTCACCTGATACAGTAGCACAGCCACTGCATGATTGATATTAATAGGAATGATGGGGATTATTAGTTCTAGGTTTAAAGCACTTGTGTTATATTTTACGAGTTGCTCAAAGCTTTTACAAAGTGTGTCTCCTGTTTCCAAAATGACAGATTAAGTGAATTTTGATTGTGCCTTTTACCAAACTGACATGCATATATATAAACACACTCATACACAATTAATTATTAGGCGTTGTTGTGCAATTTAATGCAATAAAAGCAACTCTGCCATAAATAAATTTTTACTTTTATAAATCTAGAAATGTCAAAAACAGTCGTTAATTGTAGTTTGTTATTTGAGGGCGGTGATGCATCACTACATACTGTTAAAGTAGAGTTTTTATAGTGATCACATTTCACTGGTATGCCTAATTAAGTGGCCAGGCTTATCAACTCATTTTTTTAAAATATGCAAACTGTGTAGATGTAGGTGCAGTTTGTGTCTGCAGGTGGATGATGTATGGGTAGGTAATGCTATTGCATGATTAGTTGTTACCTGTTTGAAGATAGGGAAGCAGCACTAGGATTGTCTCAGAAATGGCACCTGGATCGATGCCTTCAATGAGTTCAAGCATGCTGTGCAGGACTTCATTTGGCCTGCAAGTCTTAACGAGCAGATGAGACATTTCAGCGGAAGCGCGGGGAGCATTGTGTCGTTACTAGGAAAAATTGTTCACACCTACTCTGGTCAGATGTGTGACGGCAGCCTGGCAGTGATCCAGACTCGCTGCTTTTTTGATTACTTCATTTAGAAGAGGCGCCAAGAGGACACAACCCAGAGATTTCACCATGATCTGCAAGTGCAAAAATAAACAATCGGTACACGTCATCAGAAACCGTAAAAGCGACCCTGCCGATATATGACATTGACAGCCCCTTCCTTTCCATTTGCATGCATCACTGCATAAACTGATGCATGCAAAACAAGTGTAGTTTCATCTTCACAACTGCTGGTTAAAGTGTGATCACTAGAACAAAGGGTGTGGCAGGAGATGCAGGTTTGGCCCTGTGAAAATTTGGTTCTTAAAGGGAAAAAATATGAATGATATTTGAGAGAAAAAAAAGGATATTTCGAGAAATCTTGGGATTTCTCGTTTGATAATCAGCCATTTGCACCCCTTGAGATTGTTTTAGCCTCAGAAAGCAGAAGGAGCAAAGATGACACATGCTTAAAATGTAGGCTACAAATAACTGCACGGAGCGTGGAGAGATGGGACAACCAAGGGCACTTAGAGGAGCACTGTGCTGAAGAGGGTTATCAGTGGAGCGAGAAATCTGACTGAATATCTGCTTGTTTTCCCAGCACACCTCCAGGTCAGGAGGCTAGGAGGCACCGAGCAGTGGCTGCATGTTAATGTTTAGCATAGTCGTGTAGCAGGGCAGAGGCTGCTCGCTTCAGTAGGTGTGATTGTGCTTTTAGTGCCGTATGACAGATCAACACTGCCAATCTGCTGTCACATCATATCTGAGGTGTAACTGCTGCAGAGGAAACTGCTGCCCTGGTCTGCTGTGTTGGCGGTGGAGGACGAATACCTGGTTTTTCTCATCTTGTATGAATTTCAGGAGCTGCTCGCTCTCACCCTCAGCAAGACAGGCTGAGCCCAAACTCTTGAACTGCTGGTAGTCCTCAGGCTTCAGATCTTCATCTTCAGTATTTCTCTAAATACAGGATGTAATATTTCACATATCATAATGTGTTGTTTTACTCTCATCTGATAAACAACAATCAGCTCAGTTGTGAGTTTCCTCTTAGGAACAGTAGTTAGTGCTAATATATTGTGAGCAGATGTCAGGATATCCTCTTTACACTGTCAGCATAAACCCCAAAAAACCAATACATTTATTTAAGATGTAGTTTTTCTTATGTTTCTTTGAGTGAGGAGGATTAGGTTGAGTCATATCAGTACATGTGTATACTCTGATGCTAGCAGCTAATCTGTCAAAGCTGTTATTGTATTTTAAAGCTACCCTCACTTAGGAAAGGTGATCCAGAGTACGATAACCTCAGCTAAATTGTATTACAGTGGTGAAATATTGTTGACTTACCCATCTCTGGATTATCTTATTCACCTGGTCTCCGTTCATCATCAGTATCTCTTCAGCCCTCACAGGTAATCCTGTTATCAGTATACCTTTATTTTTTTTCTCTACAGCAGATGCTGGGACAGCTCTGAATCAAAATGATCAATTATATAGCTCTCCTGATGCCTCGAGGGAGAGGGAAGAGATTCGCTCTGTAAGGAACCCCAACGTAAACCTCTTATGTCCCTTTGTGCTTGACGTGTAATAGGATTAAACCAGAGCAGTTCAGTGTGGTCACAGTAAAGGCCGGCGTGTCTGGAAGGATCCAGTCGAGTAAAAACTGCAGTTTGTTGCTGCTTGGAAAGAGTCCGAAATGGGCATTTAAATATGTCACACCAGAAACCCCAGTGTCTATTTACACCTGCCATATTTACCTAGCTTCCTGCAGTGTAGGTGGGGAGATGCCACTCGAGCATAGTCTGAGACTAAAATAGAAATTAAAGCTTATTAAACACTATGCTGTTAGTACATTTTTAGTGGATTTTGTTTTGCAGCTCTGTTACCTTAAAATTAGCTCAGTATTTGCAGAAAAGGAAATAGTTGTATTTAGTAACCTTCACAGGTATTAATATGGGTAGTATTTGTTAACCTAGTGGAGTACACCTAATTCAGTACACAAGTTAGAATTTATTTTGGATTCTCTCTAATCCACAGGGTCAAAAATATACATGCAGGCTCAAATGTATACATACACCCCCACTATCATATATCCATCCATCCATCATTTTCTTCAGCTTATCCTTTCAGGGTCACTGGGGAGGCCTGGAGGTTTGACAGCCTCATCTTCAAACATACCTTCTGTCATTGTGGCCAAATGACTCCATCTTTGTCTCATTTGGCCGTAAAATATTTCTCCGCGAGGCTTTGGTCTTTCCCATGTGGGCAGCTGCAAGTGTGAAGGTGTCATTTTTGGAGTAGGGGCTTCTGCCTTGGTGGGCACCTACTCGGGCCATGGCGGTCACTGTGGACAGTGACGCTGCTCTTGCAGAAGTTTCCAGTTCGTGGCAGGCTTGAGCCTTAGTGGTTCCTGAATATCTTAACCAATTTCTTCTCATCTGTGATAAGTTGGGGCTTTGTCCAACTTCCCAAACTTCATGGTTAAAGCTTTATTTGGTTTTTATCTGTGTCTGCCTGAGTGTAAGTTACAGCAGAATGGGATGGTGTAGACCACTAAAGCATCTGCTATATTTATTTGACATAGATTTAAGGAGAGGACAATAGCTGAGTATGAGAGCCGTTGTGATGTGACAGTATATTAAGTAAATCCACCTGTGACACATGCTGGCTGCAGCAGACTTTTCTATGTAATTAAAAGGAAGTGCCGGCTGCACACAGAGGCACAGGGATTACGAATGCCTTTCCATGATTGCTTGATGACAACATATTGCTCTTCTGTGCAAACACAAAGGCCTCAAAGCCCCCCAGCCCCGCCCCAGCATATATGTGTGTGTCATATAATAGAAGTACAATCACTGACTTCCTGCTCCAGCTCCAGCTAGGGGAGGTTCACGTCCTGATTTTAGATGAATAGGTGTAGAAGCGTGTTTGAACGGTCGGATTTAGCCGACATCTGCCGCTCAGGTTTGCTTGGTGTATTGCTGTGTGATGAAAGCCTTTGACAAAAGCCACAAAGCAAATACAGCACGCAGACTGCTGCTCAGTCCCTGTTTGTCCCTGATTTTGCTCTTATTAATTGCAGGCTGATGAGGTTTTGTTTTGACAGTGCTCCTAGCTGCAGGAAATATTAAAGTAAATAAGGTCTGGGCTCAAGATCACTATGTGTTTATGATGCTCATCTTTCTAAACCTACAGGTACATTTTTCATTCAGTTCTAGCATAAATGATTTCCATCAAATTCCTACTTAAAGATTTCTCATAAAAACTCATAAAATATAACACAAGTGCTTTAAACCTAGATGTTCATTTGAACATTAGCGATTCCAGCAGAAAATTTGCTGCTCTACTTTGATTCATAGATTTTGATTTTTAAAGCACGGGTAATGGGTGTCAGAGCAGTGACCACTTTCCAACTCAGGAGGGCACTGTTTGCTTTTGGGGGGCCTGACAGTAGAATCAGTCTGGGGATTCAGCAGCTTACAGATGCTCATTTTAAATCCATGCAAAAGCTCAAATATAGCAGCACGAGGTACCTACTGTACCCTTAAGCTCCTTTAAATACAGGTAGGGAACTTCATGTCCTTCAGGGGCATCGAAGGTCACTGAAAAGGTATTTCTGAAACAGGAATTTGACTGGAAGATAAATATGGTAGGAAATGAGCAACACTATCAAAGTAGTAGAGATGAGGAGTGGGCTGATGCTGAGTCGGTGCATCCAGAGCCTCTTCAGGAAAGGCCCTCCACCCGTCATAGTCCGCTCACTCTGTTTGAAGCAGAGACGGCATCTAAACAATCTTACCTGGGCTCAGGAGGAAAAGAGCTGGACTGTTGCTCACGTGGTCCAAATTTTGTTCTTCATTTGGAAATCAAGGTCCCAGATCTGGAGGAAGTTTGGAGAGGTTTGGGATGATTTGGGGTTCATCAAGTCCAACGTTACCTCTGCTCTCTATGGGCAGCTTTGGGAGCACTTCATGCTGAGATGGAGACTTAGCACCTTAGAGCCAAAACTACCAAATGGTTGGCTAACCGAGTTCTTACAGTGCTTGATTGGACAAGCTGTGAGGTTTTCAAGAAGATGATGAGGAATACCCAGCCCAAAAAATACAGACGAGCTGAAGGCCGCTGTTAAAGCAGCCTGGGGTGCAGGAACCACAGAGGCCACTGATGCAGTAATTCATGTTGAAGGAGTTCCAGACAAGTACTGAGTGTATGAATGCTTTCTCAGAAGTTTGATATATTGTAAATCAATCTTAGGAAATATTCTAATAATTTGAAATACTGGATTTTTGCTTTCCATCAGTTTTAAGCCATAATCATCAGATTGAAAACAAAAACAAATCGTTTATTTTAGTGCTTCTTCCTTTATTTTCAAAGCGCAAAATGTCAGCAGTGAAAACGTTTTTCACCTTCTCGTCTCATCAGTTTTTAAAAATACAACAACACATTTCATGATGCTACTTTGGCTCCACGAGGCAATTTTGGCAAATATTAATAATGATTAAAAACAATAAAAAGAACCCAATTGTCATGATTCTGCGCCGTTGGTTAGTTCCTTTTTGTGTAGTTCTGTTTTTGTAGTATTTTTCGGGGTTTGTTTTTTCTCTCAGTTTGTTGTAATTTTGTATTCCAGCTTTGGGTTTAGTTATTGCTTTTCATTCTGTTTTCCTTGGTCCTAGTCTGCCGGTGTTCCTGTGTCCTTGTCTTCTCTGTGCCTTGACCCCTTCTCATGTTTAGTCTCTTCCCGTGGTTTCCCTGTGTTTGGTGTTGTCGTGTGTGCCAGTCCTCTGTGTTTAGTCATCGTGCATCTTGTTTGGTCACTTCCTGTTTTATTTTGGCAGTCCCGTGTTCCCTGTGTTTGTGTTTAGTTTTGCTCCCTCCATGTTGTTAGTTTCATTGGTTTCACCTGTTGTTTCCACTTGTCCTGATTACCTAGTGTGTGTGTGTGTGTGTGTGTGTGTGTGTAAGCCCTTAGTTTTTCTCTGTTTTTTGTTGTGGCGGCGTCTGTGTTGGTCCACCCCTTCCTGCCACACAGCCATACGTGACACTAATAAAATGTCTTTATTTGTAGCCCTGGTATGCATAGTGTATCTATTAATACTGCTACATATATCATTGTGTAAAAATACAGTGAAATGTGACACACAGAGTCTTCAGCTTTACATCTTTGAATTCATTTGGATGTCA
>VUQK01010741.1:14861-29146 GCA_015106715.1 Bujurquina vittata | reverse complement strand
TATATATATATATATATATATGTATAAGGGGAATATTAAGCTTCTTTATGTGTTTACATAATTTTTGTCAGGTTGTATTGTATTTTAAAATATTAATTACAAATGATTATTGTTTTCGTTTTGTTTGTTGATTTTTTGTTTTGTTTTGTTTATTTTTATCTAAGCCCAAGGAGAATAATTTTCCTTTTTCTGGATGTATTTATTTATTTATTTATTTTTGTCTTTCATGTGTCAGGTCTACCAAACTGCATCTCCCAGGTACGCTCATTGTGCAGAAATGTAAGGGGTACAGGGTTGACCCATGTGGACCCTCGGCTGGTCTGTGTGCTCTGTGCCTGCAGCAAAAGACAGCCCAGCACTGATGAGAATCCCTATAATTGGCCCAAACCTGCACACATGGCCTAAAGCTCCTCCACTCTACATTGCCAATGAGAGAGTGGAGGATAAAGATGGAGAAAGTGTAGCAGAAATAGAGAGCTGACCTGACTGAAGATGCACTACACAGTGGTCTCTATGAAAAGATTTTGAGCCTGAGTTACTAAATTCTGAGGAATGATTTGGAATAAAGTGTCTCCCCTTGCTTGGAAAATATAGCATTTGTAATGCAGAGTCATTCAGAAACTGAAAACTCCCATTTACTCATTTATTTCAGTTTTCTGCCTTTAGTTTATTTCCTATGTCTTTAGGACAGTTTCCCTTAAGCATCTCAATACATACATTGCTCCGTGTCTTCATTTCACTGTCAGTGTATGTGTGTGGATCTTTGCGTTTATATGGTGCACCACTGCACGTGGGCTTGCTATCTCCTAGCCACACTTCTGGGGCTGGCAGTGGGACAGAACATCCTGAGGGCCCAAACTTTCCCCAAGCTCCCCACCCCTCCCTCTTTTCTCTGTGTCTCTGTTTGTTAGCCATCCAAGAATATGCCAGTCAGGTCCTGGGCAATCTTCATGCTGCCCTCATGCCATCTCTTACCTCCTCTCTTCTCCTCTCTCTTCCCTCATGTCTTCGGTACTTCCATTCTGACTTCCACATTTTCTGTTTTCTCTTTCTTCACCTTCTCTTTGCATCTTTGAGTCCCACGTTTTCTCTTCACATACCCTCCCTACTCCTTTCCTCTGTGGCCTTTGGCAGCCACTGCAAACCCACTGCATGAAGTGGTGTCTGTTTGTAGCTCAGTACAGTATGTGTGGTGACGCCCTCTGGACATGTTGGCACACTTGCTGACAGCTTGATTTGGACTCAGAGTAGCAGAGTAGCAGGATGGTATTAGAGATTGTGGCAATGTTTAAGCATTTTTAATGTATATTTATTTATCCTTTATGTTTTATTTTTGACTTTAAAGTCATTTTCTAATGAAAAAAAATAGCACGACGGTTCTTCTAACTATAGCTTAAGTAAACCAACATTTAAAAAAAAAAATTATATTTGGGGCCTGGGACTAAAGTTTACTTTTTTGCTTTCAAAATTATTTTCGGTGATTCAGTGTTTCAGTGTCCAAAATTGGTCCTTCTTTTGTATCAGATACCCCTTTAACCCTTTGTGCTGCACCTTGTACTTTTGTTTTCACAAATGACTACTGCATCGTTCCAGAATGAGGAAAATTTAACCTTCAAAAGGTATAAAAAAATAAATAAAACTTTTAAAATCTTTCATGCAAAATTTTAGTTGTATTGCCATGTTTTGCCACAATTCTGTTAACAATGCTCTGGAACCTGAAAAAGTATATTCTTAAAATATTCATTTAAGCTATTTTTTAAACTCTACCTTTCCCGCCCTTTCAACAGTCATATATTTTAGTTTTTTGTTTGTTTTTCAAATACACTATTTATATATCAATTCAAGCTGCACGAGATTGAATTCATGTGAACTAAGAAAACAATTTATGATTATTTTATCAAAAATTATATATAATGAGGTTAAAATTAAAGTAACAGTTGAACAAGATAACTGTTGAATAAATATGTTACTTTTGATTTCATATTACGACATAAATGTGACAAATAAATACTCAGGATGACAAAAATGTTGTTTAATAATATTTTATATGCTTTTAACATTTGCTTGTAATGATTGTTTTACATGAATGCAAACAGGGATGTAAATCAGTGTTTTCTCAGAAAAAAAGATGGTGCCAGTGGAATGTAATAGAACGGATAGCCAGGGATAGATGTAGACAAGGAAGCCTGGAAATTGATTTGTCTTTTTCTTTTTTTCTTTTTGGAATTATGGGTAACATGGTTCCATTTTTTAGAGCTTCACACTCAGCCTAGTGCATGGCTTATTTTCTAATTCATGGGTGGGCCAGAAAAAGTCCTGCAGTTTGAGAATGGGCCCGCTACATTCTGCTGCACAACATCTACCCAGCTGCACTTACTTATTATAAGCATGTAGCATATTCAAATATCACTGACTGCTATGGAACAAAACTGCCTTTTCTGATCTACAGCTAATCTGAACCACTGCTGTACGTGGAGCCTGATGTCCCTGCTTGTATCTAACTTTGGGAAACAACATGAAAAGTCATGACTTAAAATGTTTTTCCTCGTTACTCTATAATGAAACAGTACTTCAAATTTAACCACCGGATTTCTTAAGTCTGTGTATCAAACATATCACTGCCTTCTTCAGGTTGTATTACTGTTGCAGGATAAAGAAAAGAGCTTTTTGCTCCCCTTGCAAATATTTAATTTAAGTTACTTGACATGTGAGTCAGGATCATCTTTAATTTTTTTCTTGATGCAATCCAAATTCCATACGATGCTCAGTGCACAATTTTTGGAATGATGAGTGGACACACCAATGGGCAAATGGTTTGCTATTATTGAGTGGTATTGACCAGTCATGTCATTCCACCATATATAAATTGGTGCAACTTCACTGTAGGCCACATCTGTGTGGAAACAAATGTGAGGAAACACAGCAGCTACTGTAGCAGGACCTCCTTCGAAAAGAACTGATTAATGCAGACTCCTCAAGGGGTAAAGATGGAGGGATGGATGGATGGATGCTAAAGAGGAGAGCCTGGCAGCTAGCTCACAATGCTACAGGGAGAGTGACAAGAGGGAGGGAGGAGAAGGAGAGAGAACATCCGGGGGCAGGCATGCAGGAGCAAATACACACACACACATGCACACACCACACACACGTTGGGAGGATTTTGACTCTTTAATCTTGCCCTGTGTAGCTTTGATAAGAAGAGAAATCCCTTCCTTGCAATGAAGATAGAGCTGTTCTCCTTTTGTCTTAAAGTTACGGGCATATTTATGCATGAGCTGTTTATTTGTGTCAGGCTTACAAATTAATTTTTCAGAGTCCTCCAAAAAATAAAGTGTGAGCCCAAGTTTAATGTGACTTTGCAGAGTTTTGAGACAAAGCGAGACAGTGCTGATGTCTGTATACTGATTACTTCTTCCTGTAAAGAATAGATTGGCTGCAGCTATGAGTATGTATGTTTGCATCAACCCAAGCGCATTTAAATTCTTTTGAGGATGCCAGTCGAGTTTCCCTAAAGGAAGCATATACCATAGTGGCAACAGGTCACTGGATGTCAAGCGCATCACAGCCATAGCCTTTTCCCACTCTTCATTTCCTTATCATATAAACATGTGCATGGTGGCACTTTCAGCTAACATGGCTACAGGGCCAGAACTTTATAGAGATTTTGTGGGGAAAGGACAGATGGATTCCATACCACGCAAGCAGCTGCTTGCATTAAGTGGGAATTGTTTGAAGCATTTTTATGGATTTCTTGGATTGAGAAAAATATTGAAAAAAAATATGTACAAGTCAACAGTGGGGCAGTAACTTTGACATAATGCCTGCTCACATGAACAAAAACTATTGAATATAATCTTAAACCTGTTACAGCATTCTGCTCCTGAGTGCTTCTGCTTACAAGCCTACTTCACTGAACATCGGCTTTCCTTAACGCATTGTTACAAAAGTGTTTTTGCTGTTGAGCCATCAAGATAAAGCAGTAGGTATTCTTGGCAGGTTTTCATTAAAAACCCACAATTTCAAAATGTTCCATTTTCATAACTCACAAACAGGTTTAGACTTATACAAACATTATGTAGCTGTCAGAAATGCGTAGCTCTGTTTTGAAGCTGCTTCCAGGCTTTGAAGTTACTGACCTTTTGGTGTGGCTTGTCACACACCAATGCAGAACCGGATTGTCAAGTTGCCACAGCCTTTCACCACATTCCACAGTGACTGCCATTTTTTAAAATAAATATATAAATATATACCTATGTCACTGTTCTGAGAAGGCAGGCCTTCTCAGAACAGGGTGATGCACTGGAGCATGCAAGCACATGTTTAACTACAAAAAGGGGCACAATTACCAGACAAATAACAACACACTGAGGGAAAGAGAAACCTCCTAAAATGGGAATGAAATTAGTACATTCTCCAGTTTATCTCATTTACTGGTAAAAATCATCCAGTAACTTATTTTACCCTTTTTCCAATTAGGAGTCATGGCGTAGGGTGGGAGTGAGGGGTGGAGCTTATCGCAGGTGTCATCAGCTGAAAGGTGGGGTACATTTGCATGTAATACACTGTCCAGGGCAGACAGTCATTCGCGCTCACATTCACATCTATGACCCCTTTAGAATCCCCAGTTAATCCAACAAGCACGTGTTTGGACCGTGGGTGGAAGATGGAGCACCCGGAGAGAACCCGCTCAGGTACAGAGAGCCATGCAGACTCCACACAGAAAGGTCCCACCTGGCTGGCAGATTCAGGTCCATGACCCTCATGCTGTGAGTTGACAGTACTAAGCACTTCACCACTGGACCGCCTGTCATGGTAAAATGTGGTGTGGGCAACACACGGATACACACACACACACACACACACACACACACAACAGTGATTTATACATATTCATAAATGTTACCCTGCCGCGGATTTAATTCTGTTCTTGTGTGTGCAAGAGGGAAACTTGCATACATCTGTTTACGAGTGTGTGCTCACATTTTATGTCTCTTAGGATCACTTTTTTTCTTCCCTTCTTCCAGACAGTTACTCATGCACTTAATTTATGGCACACCTGCAGAGTCTGTGTGCGTGTACGTGTGTGTGTGTGTCTGCGTATTCATGTCTGCGGGTATAAGTGTGTGGTAACTCTCAGGCTCACAGTGGAACTGTTGGTGAAGGAATGCTTCTCTCTCTGACTCACCTGATGATTTGTCCCTTACTTTGTGATCAGCACAGCAGGCAGATCCCACACAATAGGAAAGCAATGAGAAACACACAACAGCGCTTTTCAGTTCAAGCATTGAGATTCAAAGACGAAAGAAATAGTTTCTTAGATACAGTTGGATAAAATGTGAATTTTAAGATAGTAGCCACTGCGTTCCCAATGCGAAACACAACATGGTTCAGAGCAAAAGGGATACAATTTGAAGATTCTTCCCGGCAATACCATTCAGTTACAACATGGGTGAATAAGGAGAAGCTGATCAAACATGCAAACACGTAAGAAAGCACACCCACTCACACTTATCCTTCACACACAGTCCTAAAAGAACTGAGCGCCTCATGGGACATATTACAGACTGATGTTAGATAAACACCGAGCCAGTATAATCACATAATCAATGACTAAAAAGTTCAGTCCGCTGCACTTTCTTAAGACAGTCACTGATAGACAGGCAATGGGAAAGAGTTGGGTGGGTGGTATTTAAAGTTCACATGTGTAAAGGGTTTGAGTGCAGCCTTGGATGGATGGACTCATTTGCATTTTTGCTTCTTTACGCTCACATCCGTCTCCTGAAGCATGGTCTTTAGAGAATCCCTCCAGCGCGCTGCCATCTTTCTTTCTCTCCTTCACACACAAAAACTTTGAACCGTCAGTTGTGTAAATGCAAGGGGATGCTTCCAGTTACGCCTCTAGGCTAGTTAGAGTCCACTCTAATTGCATAAAATATGATTTTGAGGGTGTCATTATTAGAATGGTTATTGTTTATTGGCTAAAGTAGACAGGTGTCCATACACCTTTTCAGTGGGGACTGAAGTAAACAGAACTGTGTGATATTTTTGCATTCAACCTGCCTATTTGACTTTTGAGGACTGATTTAAACCTGATTTAAAGCCCAACTGTGCTCATTCATATTCAATAAATTAGCCAATTATTATTAATAACATACAGGAAAAAATATCTTTGAAGTTCTATTTAAAAAAAAGCCTGAGTTTCATATCAGACTCATTTAAGGCAAAGTCCAAAATTAGCATCTTACAATTATTACAAAATTTCATTGTGGCGAGTAGGAGCATCTGAGTCATAAGTTGAAGACAGATTGTTGATTGCTGTTTTTAGTCGAGATTTTGTGTAGGTACTGAAAAACGCCTGTAAAAGTGACTGTAGGTAATGTTATCACCCGCTAAAGAATACTTAAACTTTACATTTAAGTTTTGTTTGACCATTTTTGTTCACATCAGATTGCATTATGAAAGAATTTTAAAGAATAGGGAAAGTAATCTATCCTAATGCCGGCATTTGTTGTTATGTCTGCTCATTGTATTTAAACCATATGTTTGTAATCAGCTGCAACACATGGCATGAGCATGAGATCCTGGGAAAGAAAGGACAGAGATGGGGCCCACACATCCTGTCGGAAAGTAAAAGGGAACAGGACAGAGACAGCATAATAGATTGCCTCTGTATTAGCAGGGTTTGGACACCAGGCTTATGTGTTCTTTTCAGCTTAGGTCAGCGCTTATTAAAGAAATGCATATTTCTCATTATCAGATTTCTCTTGCTCTGTTTTCCAACCCCACTGTCTCGAGAGACAGCAAGAACATTAAAGTACCTGAAAGGGATCAGCGGTAAAAATGGCTATTGGATGGTGACAGCCAGCAGTAGCGGCGGAGCTACTACTCCAAGCCCCCGCAGCCATGTGACAGTGATGTGATCTAGTTTAAACAACAGCTGTTTGTGATTCCAGGGGAAATTAGGAGCAAGATTCCCCTTGAGATGACAGTGGCTCACTACTCCAGTTATCTAAATGAGGTGTCTCCACGTCTCAGGCACACTCACCTTGTAAAAACACGCTGCCTTCTTCTCCACAGCCTCTGATGTGTGGTGCTGTTACCTCACTTCTTCTCTCTGAGCCTTCTTTGTCTTTCCCTCTCTTGTGGCTCATAATGCAAACTATCCAACTTATTCTCTTTCTTGCTCATTTGCTAACTTTCTCTTTTGTGTCCCTTAGTTCACTTCTTATCATATGTCATCTTCTCATAATGTCCCTTAAGGTTTCATGAATGTCACCTGTTGCTGTGAGCGTGTGTGCTTGTGCACATAAAGCTATCTTCCTGCCCACCTCGGTGCTGTATTGAAATGATTAGTGAGCCATTTTTTATGATGCCTGCCTGCTTTTTGAGCGTGTGAATACTTGTACAGGACTTAGACCGAGCTCCCCTCCACCCCCCAACCTTCCCCTCCAGCTATCTCAGCCTCGTCCCATAAAAAATGATGCAATGCAACTGAATTACAAAGGCTGAGATAATCTGTAAATGTAGCAGTATTGTGCCCCCTATAAATTCCTTTAAATTACAAAAGGAAAAAGTTTAATGCAAGTCTGGTGCTTTTGGTCACATTTAACCCCTCTGCGATTATTTTTCCAGCAGGAGGATTTTTAATGTTGAAAATCAACACTCATAAATGTTAACTGTCATGACTGATACGTAGAAAATTAGATTTAGAAAAAAAATTCAGACATACACAAAGCCCTTAGGGAAAAAAGAGATTCAAGCTGGAAAGGATTTTTCTATATTCTGGAACAAGTGTCCAAATGGCCCATCAGGGTGGTTTAAATTTGTTAAAGCCGGTGACCAAGCTCTTCTACATCTCATCCTGCATCTCAGGATATGTGCCCCACTCATTTGCTCAATACGTTTGTAACTTCTAAATAAAAGGTTGTAAAATTTAGATGCCAAGACACACTGAGAGTATTGGAGGAAAAACCATTGAGGTAAACAACAGATGCCATGGATAGTTCAAGCAGGTGACAGACATCTCAAAGCGAAACCAAGAATGTTTCATCAGTAAAAGCAGAGTTACTAACTGTGCCACACCTAGAATGACAAGTTCATTTGCTAGGCCATAACAGAAGACTCCACAAACAAAGGGACTTTTTCCATGATTAACACATGCTGACGGTGATTAAATGCTAGAAAATTCTCAAGCAGGGTGCAAATGCTGGCCAATGGAAAAGACAAAGTCATCTAAGTAAGCAATGAGATCAGAGGCTTAATAGTAAGTGTGCATTTTAGTTCACTATATGGCAAGGAATAGATCAGCACTGCCCTTTTTATTTAATGTTTTATAAAAGTTTATTAATGAATTGTAAAAATGTTTACAACCTAATTATGAATCCTTGTTAATGTTTTTCATCATGGCAGCATTATTAAAGTAAGGTGGTACTATCATTAAACACCAACACTTAAAGAAAGCCATTATAAAACACATACATAAACTCACAGGTTATTTTATTAGGTACATGGACCACGCTGTGCCATCTGAGTGTCACAGCAGAAACCGAGACTGACCAGACCAGGCAACTAGTTTGCTATTGTGGTGAAGCCGTGCAAATAATAACCTTAGTTTTCTGTTCTTATCTGACAGAAGTGGCACCCAGTGCGGTCTTCTGCTGCTGTCGCTCATCTGCTTCAAGGCTCAATGTGTTGCACATTCAGAGATATGCATATTTAATACTCTAATATATTGGAATAGTGTGACATTTTTACTACTTTGATAAATATTGTGCTCCAATTAATGAAAACAACATCACCTGTGTAATTGTTATTAGTTTATAACTGGTGTTTCAGTCTAAAATCATTATCATCATCACAAGTTACTTACTGAATATATGAACGCATTTTTGTGCTAAATATTGTTCTTTAACTTTCATGCACCACAGTTTATTATAAAAAAAAAATAATGTAAGTAACTGGCAATTTTCTCAGTTGCCTTCAATAATTAACATAAATTTAAATTCACCTTTATTTCTTTAGTGAAAGAAAACCATTGGGCAATAGGAATTACATATGTCTCTGTAAACCAGTTGTTTCCCAGCTTAAATGGCTTTAACCCTAAAGTACCACCACAGCTCCAGTGCTTTTGGGAACCCAGAATTTCAACTAGCCCATGAAACCCTAGCCTCCCTTTCCCTCCCTCACATGTCTTTTACCAGGTCATATTGTTTCAGTTCTGTGTCAAGTTGTTGTACCAGCCAACACATGGGTGTGCTTAATTAAAGTTATATAGCCACTATAAATGGAGTTGCCATTATGGATAAAGGAACCTTTATAGGAACTTAAAAAATTAAACAGCTTCTTTGAAGTATGAACCACTTATAGCTATAAAAGTTGTTGAGTCGCACACATTTGAATGATATTTTTACTTTTTCCATAAAACACCTGGGTTTGATGTCAATCTTTATTGTTCTGGTAGACGTATTAATTGGTTATTTTAAAAAGATTATATTGGCCAACTCCAGAGTTTTATAAACTGAAAAGCACATTGGCAGCATATGTACGCGTCTTGATGTATGGGAATGGGACAAGGTGCAACACACTGCTAAATGGAAACATTGCCGGAAATAGTTTAGATGCAGTCACTTGAGTTTAGAGGGAAGATGCTGTAAAACCCAAAATCTTTTTCTCTATGAGACAGCATCTCTTGTTGGAGGCTTGTCTCGGTGGTGTACTTGAGAATTCCAGAGCTGAGATTTATGTAAGCCAGCAGTTGAATTCTAATTCATAAAGTACTTCATCCCTTTTAAAAGGTTTCTCTTTATGCAGATGATGCCATTATGTTAAATCCCTGCGTAGTTCAGTATCTTTAAAAATCAATGACAGCACATAAGTAATGAAACTATTCATTGTACACTAAATGTAATTTAAAAGACAGATTATGAGACTTGAGATGAAGACAGTTTAAGAAAATAACAACTGTGGTAGCCTTTCACTGAGCTGTGATTCTTGCCGTCTCAGAGCTAAAGGCTTTCTTGTCAAGTTCTAGCCACAAAAATAACTTCTCACACCAGACTGCACATTGGCCACCAGTACTCCCACAAATATGCACTCATTCATCAAATCAATGCATTCCCCTCCCATTCACCGAGATCTCCTCCAGCAGAGAACAGCACAGCCCAGCGCAGCAGCAAACTAGACATGTCTGTTGGAGACTTCACAATGGTTCAGCAAGCAAACATACTTCCCTTAAGGCCCTTGGGACAAACACAGCATCAAGCAGAGGCACTCTGTGAGTGGTTGCTGTGGTCTTTTTTCCTTGTGTGTGTACTTTCCAATGTGTATTGTGTGCTTATGAGTGTGTTACTATACTGTTTTACCTGTAAGTTTCCCTATAAACAGAAAATCCTCCACATAAAAGTTTGATTAATAACAACAACCTTTTCACGATTACTCACTGCTTTTAGCTCAATTTTGTGTTGAATGAAAATATTTTTTGGCTCTATTTGTCTTCCATCTCACTCAGTGTATGTCAGTTATGCAACACAGTGCAGCAACAGCACATTTAAGCAATAAAGCAACACTGCTAGTTAAGGGGAAAAGGCATCGCCACAGGGTTTGATGAGTGAAGAGGATCAATCCTGAGGCAGTCATGCTTGCAGGTATAAATGTGATTGCAGTTGTGAAAAATAAATAAACACAGTCAAATAGATGAAAAGTTTGTTGCTTTTTGATCAAAATTCTGACAACTGTGTGTGTGTGTGTGGATAACATTACACCCACTCCACCACAGAGACCCATGCCATGAAGCTCTCAGTTCACAGCTTTTATGCTGATGTTAATGCTAGAGGAGGTTTGGAACTGTGCAGTTATCGAGTCAGCAAAATGTTGACAACTTTAATGCACTTTGTAATGCAACACTTCATAGCTGAATTGCTATTGTTGTGATAGTGGCAGCCTATTATAGAGCAACACTCAAATTTAGTGAGTTCTTTTGAACCATATTTCATAAATGTTTGTAAAGGCAGAGTGCACGACTAGGCAACACGACTCAAAACTCCTGACCTCAAAGATCAAGAGGTGGGGCCCAATACGTTTGTCCAGACAGTGTATATGTAAGGTTTTTAAACTACCAACTATCTGTTCTTGTTGATAATTAATCATTGATGATGTAATACACTGTAGCTCTAGCTTATAGAAAGGAAGAGAAGCAAACTTAATTTTGGGCACACTGTTGGACATATTAAACAATCAATTTCAAGTTAATTTAATGAGATGTTATTTTGGCAAACAGTGTTTTTCATTTATGTATTTATTTATCCTGTATCTAGATGTGCCAAACACAGCTATCTACAGGTTGTCATGAATCACTGTGTAAGTGGGGTGGGGGGTCCGCACAGGTTGGCACACCGCACTGGGCCTGCCAGAAAAAGTGGGAGGGGTTCACATTCTTCACCTCCCCCAGAATGGCACCTTCCAAAGCGGATCCCCTGTCTACTCATTCCCCAGGCCCCAGATAAGAAGCTCATCCGTCATCCACTGGGGCTGCATTAAATTTTAACTCTGGTTACCGAGTGTGGCCATTCAAACTTTTATCTCAAACCTTCTTTATCTTCTTTTCATTAAGTTCTCAAGCACTAATAGCCCTGTGAGTCTCCGCCGGGGTAAGGATGATGTTCTGAATAATGAAAGCTCATTATTTCTCCACAGAATGCTTGTTAATTCAAATGATGATATTAAAACTATAGTAGCCCTCAGCAGTCGGGTGATTTCTAGCATACTTTATCATGTATCAATATATACTCTGTTTGTCAAAACTGCCCCAAGCCTGGGCTGACATTCTCCTCCCGAGGAGTGGAGTGCTTCAGCAGGCCTGAAATACTCTACGGTGACAACTGGCAGAGTTTGTGCCTTTAGGAAAGTAGAGGAAGGAGGGATGAAGGCAGTGATGGGGAGACGGATGAAACCGTCATTGTGCTCCCATGTCTATTCGACATTTTTCAATCATGCACACACGAATACCCCGCACCCCACCCCAGCGCACCAACCGCCCCCACCCAATCCCGCACACACCCATGCACGAATAGATTCACATCTGTCATCCTCATCTGTCTTACCCGATATGTGCACATGTGAGCAGACATTTGCACATATTCTCATAAGTCCATATGAAAACACATTCAAACACAACTGGGCATGCAGTCACATGCACATAGACACCCAAGGCTATTAACCTTTAAATATACCACTCCATCATTGTATCTTCATGACGTGACTTATGGCCAGGGATGTAAGTGTAATAATTGTGAATGAGTTTTGATATTATTTTTCATCATCATTCCCCCTACGTCATGAGCAGTATTCACATTGTTAAGTGCAGCTGTTACAGTCTGTGACATCAGGATTGTTTGTTAATCTGTCAGTCCCTCGTCAGATTAGATGCTTAATATGACAGCGGGATGACAAGAGCTGAAAACTTGCATGAACTGGGAAACACTTCATTTCTTATTTTTAGAGGTGTTTTTCTGTTGCGTTGTTTAACAATCTAAACACATCTACGACTCCGTCTGAAAAATAATGCATTTGCTTCGCTATACTTTCCCCCCACCTTTTTTATTGTGGTTAAACTATCATTCTCAAAACACCTTTGTTGCCTTTGTGGATGGCCTGTGTTTTTAGTGAATCCAATGCTAGATAAAGCGGTGAAAAAAAAATGAATGAGTCAAACGTTGAAATTTCACCAAGGATCTTACTGTTCTAAATATATCAGAGTTATTCCATTACCTGAAGCGCAGCATTTATGTTTTGGCATCTCCTAAAAAATGCCAGTGGTTCTTTCCTTGAAATTTATATCTTGGGGGTGAAAGTGATGACAATATGTTTCAAACAGTTTGGAGGGCATATTTATTTTGGGTTCCTCGAGAGAATAAAACCTGAGAAAGAGGGTGGAGAGCAGAGGATTCAAAAAGGCCTTAGGTACCGTAGATGACACAATTTGATAGGTGTGCTCCTGGACACGCCTTGTTAGCAGCAGATGCAAGCCAAATTATATATATCGTCCACGTTGTGTGTTTGTGTGTGCAGAATATGTGTACAGAAATACCTCGTGCATATGCACGCTTGTGCAGCCACATTTGTGTTTGTGCACCTTGTGGGTATGTGAAAGTAAAAATCAGAAGCTTGGCTCGCACACGGAAACGCACAAAATGACAACAAGCCGCACTGGCCCGACTGGTTGGGTTGCTCTGCTGTAACTTACATTACACCCCCCTCCAGCTGACCCAGCCCCATTATCTGTAAGCTTTGCTCAACGCATCAGGTTTCATAAGGGAGCGCCTCCAGCACAATGTCACTAAGCCACTGGGCCTAGGGCTCTAAGTGCAGCACACATTTATGTTAATCTCTGAATACACTCAGTAGCTAAAACTTGCCTTCAACTTAAAACAAGGGAGAGATAGGTGAAAAGCAACAAGGGGGATTTTTTTCTTTCTTTTTTTTTTTGCAAGTTTAACTTTGAGTTGTGTGCTGCAGTTGGAGATTGACTATGTGGGAGTGGGGGGGGGTCATAGGTTTATGGTCAGAGTTGATCAAATTCAGGTTAAAATGTAGTTAAAATGGCATCTGTTCATACCGAAACAATGTGAAACACTTGATTTACCTGTTAAGGCTGCCTGAAGCAAAAATTTGTATATCAGCTGTTGCTTCTCATGAATTAAGATTTTTTTATACTTTCAGAGAGAGAATGAATGGTACTCCAGGCAATTTCTAATTTCAGCTATAACAGTAACTGCTTTTCTTACTGCTGTTGTTTAAAGTCACAGGTTATTAAAAATATAACTGCTATATTGCTTTTCTACCTCCAGTAGGTAGGTAGCTGCTCATTGTTTTAAACATTGTCCAGAAAATACACCTGTCTCTCATGTATGTTGAGTGAATATACTTGTGTCGTTATTTTTCTATCTATCTATCTATCTATATTTCTTTTTTTTTGTCTCTCTTTATGCCCCTGAACTTTCCTTGAAAGGCTTTTAAAGGAGCGTAGTGAGTACTGAGAGAGTGGCAGGCAGCCAAGGACAGTGGACCTGGGGGGTAGACAGCATTAGTCGAGAATTAGACACACTCACGCTCAGACTGGCACACTGGCCATCACTGCTGCTACAGTGGACCTTGGTTAGTGCGCAGTATGTCAGTGTGTGTGTGTGTGTGTGTGTGTGTGTGTGTGTGTGTGCGTGTGTGTGTGTGTGTGTGTGTGTGTGTGAGAGAGTATGAGGGTGTGGCGGCTGGCGGGGGGTGTTTTTCTGTGT
>VUQK01010740.1:12977-26968 GCA_015106715.1 Bujurquina vittata | reverse complement strand
AAAAAAAAAAAAGGCGAAAAAAAAAAAAAAAAAAAAAAAAAAAAAAAAAAAAAAAAAAAAAAAAAAAAAAAAAAAAAAAAGCAGAACAACAAACAAGAAAAGAAATAGTAGTTCAGGCAGCAGTTCAGTCTGGCAGTGTTTTTACGCACAGCTGCATTACACCTGGAAACAACGAGAGGCTTTCCAAACACGTCTCCGTCCTTTTAAAGCTACATTTAGTTTAATTTATTAATCGAAATATATAAAAATCCCTCTCAGTGAAGAGGAGGCACAGCTATCTTATGTAACGGAGGCTGCGAGAAACACAATCCGCAGCTTCCGGGATATCCGGAGTCAGTAACGCTGTGGGCGCACAAAACATAAAGTGTATTCTTACCATGTTGTGTTATAAAAAATAATAACAATACAGCTTCAGCTGACAGCACGTCTGTTCCCACATGCACGCTGAAGGTTACAGGCAGGTCAGAGTTCAAGGAAGCGTCGACAACACAAAATTCAAGACGGCGCAGCCGGGCGGAGAAAATTGGAACACCGCCACCTGCCGGCCAGGCAGTCAAAGTGCAGTTTGCTTATGTACAGTCAACGTGTTGCTAGATTTGCGCACCTCAATGTTGTTGATGAGGCGCGATGAGCGAGAGATAGGCAAGAATGTATGCGCTCCTTCACACTTTATAGAGGGCGATAAATAGGGTTAATAATGAGTTGTTTTAAGTTGCATCTTTAAGAAAAAGGGTACAAATACACAATATTAGGGGTGTGAATTAACACAGATGGGCGAAAGTCAGGCCAAACAAAAAATACGGGTCAAGTTATTATGAAGTGAAGGAGCAAATACTCCATCCATCCATCATCTTCTCCTTATCCAGGGCCGGGTCCTAAAGAGAGAAACCCAGACCTCCCTCTCCCCAGTCACCTCCTCCAGCGTATCTTGGGGAACACCAAGGCATTGGTGTTGGTACACCCTAAATTCGCAGGGCTAACAGAGAGAGGCAACCATTCACCCTACGGCCAATTTAGAATCACCCATTAACCTAATGTGCATGTCTGTGGACTTTGAGAGGAAACTGGAGTACCTAGAGAGGACCCGACATGGGCAGAACATGCCAACTCCACACAGAAAGGTCCCAGCGAGCCGGTGGATTCAAACTGACATCGGTGCCACCTCGGCTCCAATCTGCCGCTCAAACATTTATTTTGTTTTTTTTTGCGGGAGACTCCAGCTTCCTTTGCCATAGTGAGTCAGTCACACAGACACAAACAAGCAGAAATGAGTTTAAAAGGTGTTTATTGCAAGACAATATTGAAAAAAATTCCACAAACCATAACTCGAGAAAGACAGAAACAAAACAAAGTTTTACTCACTGTAGAAAAAACAAATGGAAGGCAAGTTTATTAAATCAAAAAATAAAAAAAAAAATGGAAGTATGGCCTTTTAAGAATCACTTTAATACAGTATATGTCGCAAAAAACCCAGAAGACGCCTGCCACACAAAAAGAACACTTCGGTCCATCAGGGGTTGTAAACAAACTGTGAGATCAAGCCCGTGCTGGGCCAAAAAGTGATTGTCTGCAAAAAAAAAAAGTGATTTCTGGTATTTACCATAGAATGATTGGCTGTATTTAAACAGGTGTAAATGAGTTTCTGGCCAATTATCTGTCAAACACATCTCATGTGAGTGATATCAAACCATTTTGAGGAAGAAACAACATTCCTGTCACAGGTAGACGCTGCAATCTCCTTTCAGCCAAAGTGACTTTTATATTTCCTTTATTTAGCAGGGTAAAAATGGTCATTGATATTAAAATGTGCTTTTTCAGAGAGATCCAGCCGAGCCAAGGGGGCAGCAGAAAATTACAGCTCTATAAAGATATTTCAAGTGGCCAAAAAGTACTGGGTTAATTATAATGTAGATACAATAAAGCATCATCCTAAAGATACTTGTGAATTTCTTCTATTTTATAAATGAGGGCTTCATAAATCCTGTTGACTGCAGTCTATTCACTGATATAAGCAAAGGCATCACTTTTTGGCACAACACCGTGATTACCGATGATACTGCTGCAGCTCCACAAAGAGGCTGAACGGCGCCTGTTACGGCTGCATTGCAAATGATTAATACTATAATCCGTCTAATTAACACCACGAATCGTTATTAGTAGTTAAAATGAGACTAAAATTAGCTCCTTTACTGAGGAAGATTCCCAAAACAGTCAGAAAGAGTCTAAATTAAAAGTTCCTCTCCACAGTAAACAACAAGAAACAAAAGATCATCCCAAACTATACAAAGTCCCCTCTAAAAACTCAAAAGGAAGCCATTTATTTTTATTCACCTCTGATAGCTAATTATGAGACTATTACTGGCAAAAAATTCAATCATATCAACCGGGCTCATAATTATGGACAAATGGCTTCTGAGTCTAATATCAGCAAATAAAACTTAATGTTGCTGTAAATAGAAACTCCAGTTCATGGCCAAACATGAAAACTGGTGACCCTGTTGTATCCTCAGTGTGGATTTTTGCTGCCTAACTTGTGCGTGTGTGTGCGCGCGCACGCATGTGTGTTTATTTTATCCAACTAAGCAGGAAGACAAGTGGTTTTATCAGCTGCAAGATGTAAACAAAAATGTTTTTTTTAATTTTACCTGTTACATTTTTCAAAGATATTCTGGGGATGAGCGCGCTTCCCGTGACTGGCCAGTAAAAAATACACTGTGGACATACAGGATTTGTTCTGACATTAAACTAAGCTTCTTTTGTTTTGTACATCGGGATCTTGCCAGCGTGGATCACGTAATCGAGCCACGACCGCACAGAGAGGAAAAAAAAAAGACAGAGGACAGGATTAAGAACTCGTCTGTGATTTTAAAGAGTTGTTTGTTGAGAGTGTAAAGCGCGGTTAGGCGTGTTTAACCGCTAACGTAGCATAAAGCATTAATATTATTGCTATGATTGCTCTAATCGTGGATTATGAGAAATACTGCAAGATTGAGATGAATTGTGCTCAACGGTGAGTGATATTTCTTTCTCTACATTAAAAAAAAAATCTTTTTAGCCCAGAATGATGTCATATTTGGGGATTTCAAGAAGTCTAATTTGATGATATAATCAACGCCAACAGATATCGTCATACATACAGTACGGAAACCAGAAGCTCTGAGAGAAGATTGTGATTTTCTTCCAGAAAAGGTGTCGTTATTGTGCAGTGATCTTTGTGTGCTCAGCAGGATGAGATGTTTGCCGCTATAATACTGGAGCTGTTCTCCTCTGACTGCTGTTGGCACCATGACTGAACCGATTAGTCATCCTAAATGACAGAGAAACAAATGTCAGCCAAAGTGCAGCAGTGACCTACAACTCGCTGGAACTGTTTAGTAAAGACTGTGTTTATTAGCCATAAAGCTTTCTGAGTCAAGGTGGCCAGCTGCAAGGGAATACAAAATTTCAGAATTTATCTCTTAAATATGCTGCTTAAAAAAAAAAAAATAGGTGAACACTTGATCACTATAGTATAACACAAAGTCAGTTTAACTTCATTGCTATCAATCAGTCCGGTTAGGAAGCACAAGCCATTGTGAAACAATTGTATCTGCTTTAGTGCAGACGAAAGTGACAACAAGTGTATCGGAGAAGCAACGAGCAAGACAATCCTTAAAAAAGGGATTTTTAAAAACATTTCTGGGATAGCCTTATTAGCCTTTATTGGACAGGACTGTAGAGAGTGGTCAGGAAGGAATAACAGGGAATGATACACAGGTGCCCAGGCCCCCTGCAGCAGAGTTAGTGCCCCAAAAGGGAATAGTTTTGCAGGTGGAGGCCACAGACCACTGAGCTCTCCTGATTTTTTCTCTAGTTTTCCACTCTGCTAGTGTCCCTGTCACTACTGGTAGCATGAGAGTTGTGCAGGTAGGCCAGCTTCTCCAGAAGGTTTTCCGTGTGGAGGAGATGCCGGGAGATGGGCTATTCCACAAGGAGAGCCGACACAGCAAACACTTTTGTGACAGTATGTATGGATGTGCCATCTGGGAGACACTGGACCTTGTTGCTGTCCTTAGAGTTCCTCAGTCATTATTTCAACATCAGTATTTCAAAATCAGGGGAAAAAAAAAAACTACATGAAGGCTAGATATTCATATTTTGATCACATTCACTTACCCACTCATCTTCATCAACTCCCTGGAAGGACTCTTGTGGTAGTGGGTCATCCATATTCCCCAGCTTAGCCACCATGGCACTCAGAAGCTGGATCACACACACACACACACACGCACACACACACATTCAGTAAGTGCTGCATACTGTTAAGCACTTAAACTTGGCTCACATGTAGATAAACTTTGGACATCTAGTAGAAATAAAAGTATGCAGTAACTGAGCTTCTTCTCACCTCCTCCTTCCTCTGTTCATCAGTCTTTTCCTCCAGGTAAACAGATGAAGGCAGGTATTTCCTCACTGGAGCCTCTTTGGGGGCCTCACTCACTGCGGAGCAAAGAAACATACCAGAACATGTCTAGTGCAGACGTGCAGACTGTAGATGCAAGCGTCTCGATTTAGAGCGACAGGTATGCTAGATACGGGCATGTGAGTATGTGCTGTGTGGCTGTCTGCACCTGGCGTCATGTCTTTCGGCTTCAGGCTGATCTTTTTGTGTTGGCCGTTGGAGCCGGAGAGCCAGGCAGAGGCCGTGAGTGCTGGTTCCCACCACACTGCTGTGTCTGAGTACACATCATCCTGGAAAAACTCTTTCTGGAGAGACAAAGCGGGCATACACAATCAGATACACAGCGTGTTGTAAAAGCTATTAGAAATGAGCATCAGGAGGGAAAGCATGCGATGCACCCAGGTGTCCACAAGGTGGTGGAGTTGGCTCACCTTGACCCGCGGCACTTTGAAGGCCACTGGCTCTATGGTCGTCTTGGTGAGCATCAGTCCTACAGCTATCTCCACGTCGCGCACATTGCACTCAGTCTTGGGCAGAAAGGCCAACCCCTGCAAACAGGAAACAGATTTAGTTCGACTGTATCTAATTAACTTGACAATAAGATGAAAACAATGAATGGAAGTAAAAGGGAGTGAGCCTGGCACCTTATGAGGCTCAGGAGAATTAAAACTGCTGCACTCAATAAAATAAGGATCTTCGGGAATGAGCTCATAAATGTACACTCTGGTGTCACCCTGCAAAAGAAATACGCACAGTCGGATTAAAATTTTATTTCGTGCACGGATGGCTGCAGAGTATCTCACACTTTTAAAATATTTTGTAGCTCGCGTGCTCACTTTTCCACTAAGGATGACGACACTGGTGTCGGGGTCGTAGAACGGGATCAGCGTGGACGGGGAGACGTTTACAGGAGTGCTGGCTATGGCCCCAGAGGAGAGGGAGTCAGCAGAGTACAAGTAGAGTCCCCTCTCGCTGCGACTGTAGGAGGAGGAAAAGGGGTGAGTAGCCAAGTTCTCCTGTGACCGGCCCATTGCTGCTCCAACAACCTGCCTGCTTGAATCCATAAGCAAATTCTTTGTCACTTCCAGTACCTGTCAAATCCAGACACCAGCAGGTACTTGCCATCACACACCCACACCACACGAGCCCCCCTGTGGCCCTCAGGACCTGGGCCCTCCTGAAAAAAAAAGAAACAAAGAAAATCTGGAGAAAATATGTGCACAGTAGCAGCCAATTGGAAAAACGTGGGCCCAAAAGAAGAACATGTTTCAAAAAGGGGATGAACTGAGAGGATGCACAAAGGTCCAGGATTTCTTTGAACTGCGAGTCACCCTGAGAGAGTCCAAGAATATAAAAAAAGGAGCTGGAAATTGAATTCTAGTGCCCCAGAATTCAATTAATCTTCTACAAGTTCACCTATTATTTTGTCTGGATTTGCATCATATTCTTCTTGCCCCATTTTCACAAAAGGCAAATCATTTCAATTAAGTGGTAACACTGTACAATGTGGCCCCTTTTGTTGCGCTTACCTGCACAGGTGTGGTGGATTTGCGAGGGTCATAGATACGAACTTTCCCATCCTTGCAAACTGTAGCCAAGAGCTTCCCATCTGGGCTCCATGCCATTCCAAACACCTGATCGTGAGCCACAAAAAGGAGCGAGAGAGAAGATGAAGGAGAATTTTAAAAAGGTTTATCCAAACAGGTGCAAACAGTCGTGTACAGCATCCTCTCTCAGGCTCAGCGAAACCCGTTTAAACACAGAATTGATTTAAGGAATGTTTCTGCATTTAATCTTGCATGCTTCTTGGTCACCAACCTGGTCCTGGTGTCCACTGAGAAGTTTGACTTGTTCTCCGGTCTCTAGGTTCCACAGTCTGACTGTGAGATCATAGGAGGAAGAAACCACGAGTCCACTGGCCAGAGGGTGGAACTTGATAGAGTAGATCTTCTCTGTGTGGCCTGCAGGGTGTCACAGCAGACGTCATTATTGTCTGTAAGCTTCTTACAGAGAGGTCATGGTGGGGATGTGATTTTGGCAGTGCATTATAAGCATATTGCAAGGAAACACAGTACAAATTTCTGCATACCTTCTACCCTGCAATAAATAAGACTTAGAGACTGATTTGCATTTCATCCTTCCTACCTTGCATGATAATCTCAGGCTCAGTTAGGGTCTCCTTCAACCCGCCTTCTGGTACTTGCCAAACCCGAATCTTAGCATCATCACCGGCTAGCATGCACAGAGAGGGAGACAAGCAGGTTAAATACACAATGAGACACTTCCATGCACCCTGGTGTGCATGTGCACTCACCGACAGCAAGTTTGCGTGGGTCAAAGGGATCCCAAGCAAAGTCAGCCACATTAACAGAGTTTTGGATGGTGGGCTGGGCTGTGTCTGGACGTTTGCCAGGCTGAGAGCGCTGAGGAAAGGAATAAAAATGCTCACATGCATGCATACAGTACACAAAAGTCTCATGTCTAAAAAGACTAAAGTACAGGAGAAAATAAATCGGCATGAAGACTATCTGCAAAACAACATCCCTGCATTTTGCAGCTGCTGCTGTACCTCAAATACAGCAATCTGGCCTCCGGAGATGGCGAGGGGCACTGCCACACGTTGGCGGTTGACACAGAAGCCATCGCACTCGCCAGGTGTTGTCAGGTTGAGGCTGCGAATGTTTGTGATGTGTGTGTCCCGGTGCATCACTGTGCCCTGGATATGACGGAACTTGGAAGTTGGCCCTGAAAAAAAATGATTCAAAATTACCAGCTTAGTATGTTAATAAAGATCAAACATGAAAAACACCAGAATAAGTAAGGAGAAATATATGGATTGTTTTTTTTGTTTTGTTTTTTTACCCAGAAGGTTTTGGAAAGCCTTTCCGCTCTGGCTGGGACTCGGGCTGGGCACGAAACCTGAGGAGAGGCCGGAGGTGGAGGAGGGAGAGCGGGACGGTGCAGCGCTGCTGCTGGGAGTGCTTAGGGGACTGCTGGAGGTAGAGCAGCCACGAGCTTGATCCTGTCAGAGAGAGATGCTATTACTATCTGCAGTTTGTGGGTTTAAGAATCCGCTGGTGTCTTTAAAATAAAAATCAAACCTAAATTGGGAGATTTATGGGAGATCATTTAATGCAAATATATTTTTTATCAGATGTACGTCTCACCTCCTTGCTCCCTCCGCTGGCCACTTCCTTCATTGCAGGCGTCTGTTTTGCTGGTGAAGCCTTTTGTTTGGGCCGTTTGTCTGGGTGCAGGCTGACTTTCTCCACCTACCATAAGACAAAACAGCGTGAGCTGCCTGTGCCATGTGAAGACTGGATAAACTTGGTGGGAGCGGAGCTCTCTCACCTGCGTGTTCCCTCCCTTCCACCACTCCTCAGCAGACATGGCTGGAGTTGTGCCCACCGTGTCTGGGTAAAGGTCGTCGTGAAACTCCTGACCTGAATTCTGGAAAATAAAGCACAAGCAAATACAAATTAAACCCAATGTGAAGTACTGCATTACCTGCACTTTTATGCGAGCATTGCTGTGCATGTACACACCTTACGAGGGACCTGATAGCTGATTGGCACGATGCAGCTGTCCGTCAGCTGAAGCACACGCACGACTTCACAGGACATTACATCCAAGGCAAGCTTGGGCACCAAGGCAACCCCTCTCGTTGAGGTATCCGTCAGACAGTGGCTGACTACGGATGTGAAAATTATAAGAGGAGATGCATTAGGATACAAGGAGGGAGGTTGGTGTTCACATCTGTACAGACAGATAACAACGCTTCACCTTGAGAGAGGAAAGGCTCAGAGGAAGAGACTTCAAAGCAGTCGATCCCAGTGTTTCCCTGCACAAGACAGAACATCCGTGAAGTTATCCATCCTGCAAGACTGTCTTAGTGGGGAATCAGATAGTGATAGTGGTGTGTTCCTACTACCTGATAGTTAAATACACAACCAATGATAACTGATAATTCAACAGTTACAGGTGGTTAATCTCGATCTTTACCATGCCAGCCAGCAGAAGCAGACCGGTGTCCTCATCAAATAGCGGGATCAGTGTCCTGAAAGCAGAGACAGGAGAGGAAGAGCAGACATTAGAAACCGATATTCAAACTGATATACAATAGTGGCATTGCAGTAGAGTGCTTTACAAATACAACATGCATGGTTCAATTCCAACCAGAGACACAAATCCGTTCAGGGCTGCGTCAGGAAGAGCATCCAAATCAAAGCATGCAGAGCCACCAGCTGCAGCACTTCCCTGTCTCAAGGGCTCAGCCGACCACTCAAAACAATATGCATTCAAATCTTCTTTGGGTTGAAGTTATACTAAATTACCACTAGATGGCGCGGTATGCTCATTTCTAGAGTAAAGGCGCCAGGAGAGTCCTGGAGCTACAGAGTTGGACTCAGGCTCATTCGCTCAGAACCAGGCCATGTGACTTTACAGCATTAAGGCCAACAAGCGTGTGACAATAACTCATTAACGCCGTGAAGGACGTGCTGGACATGCCAAATGTTGTGAGCAGGGGGTAGAACTGGAAGCAGGAACAGGTTCTTTGTTTGATTGATTTTTTTTTTAAAAATCTGCAAATACAGCATTTATTGATTTGACCTTTCTGAAACAAGGCCACAGTCACCTGTCTTCTCGCATGATTTCAGTTAAGAAGATCGGGGGCTGCAGAAACTCAACGAGCTATTTAATGAGCGGGGAAAAGTACAATTGGATGCGGTGACCAAACAGGAAACACTTGCGCAAACACTGGCAATGCTGGTAAACCTCTCCTATTCTCTACCTCTGTGTATTGCAGCCTGGTCTAAAATCTCCACTTCCAGCTTAGTTTCCAGGGCCGGTCACAGACGGGGCAAGAGGACAGAGAGTGCTGGCTGATCTAACCACTTCACATCACAGGCCACAGATAGGCCGATTGAAGTGGAGAGGCAGTCCCGATGATTGGTTTATGATGAAGACCTTGTGTAATGGTACTATTCTAGGGGAACGCCGCTTGGCTGCCTCCACATCAACTGAGACTGACAAACTGGTGATGTAATGCTTCAACTATGACAATATAATGACAGACTTAGTTTGAGCTTCTTAAGTGACAGGGCATGGAGTCACGCGAGGGTTTATGGTGCATGCATGTGTGAGCGCTACAAGGAAACTGTGTATTTTTTTTTTATTTTTTTTTGATGAATTTGAAAAAAAGGACAGCCACAGATTTTCACAGTTTGGCCAGCAAAGGATCACACAGTAACCACAAACTGAGCACCACGACTTTCATTTTCACAGCATCACTTTGCATCAAGTCTTACATTTTTGAAAGTAACTTTTGCTCTTGTAGTTTTGCGGTGCTTTTTTCCACACTGATGTACTGTCAGCGTCTAATCTAGAACCTGTTTCATGGAATAATATTTAAAATAAACAGAACCAAAAGAAAGACTGGTTGTAGTGCCAACAAGCTGGCACCGGCATGGCACCACAAAATTGCTGGCCCCGAGGTTGAACCCCTTGACGTCAATGGCTAAGAGTCCACTATGATTTTCGTCCCACACAAAGTATTCAGTTCTCAAACCTGTTGAAATATCAGCTGCTTCTCAAAAGCCACCAAAGGCAGAAATGACCCCGCGTGGGGACAAGCGCTGGTCCGGTGGAAAAGACACACCATATCTGAGGTAATTTATTCAAAACCTTTTAGGTCAGGCATCTCTCTCCACAGCAACATGAATGTCATTTTAATATTTTGTTTCCTGGAGTGTTTGCCCACCCTTTAAAGCAGACTTAAAGTACGTAAAAGCCTGCTTTTCCCTGCTCTTCTCATGAATCAGACCTGTGACTTCTCTTTCCCCAACATCCCTGCCTCTATCTCAGTCCTGTTAAATCAGCGAGGGGCAGCCATGCTTCATTAGGCCGTCTCTGTGTTCCCATATCCGAGCTGCTCCGCAGGGAGCCCCTAAACACCTCCATTCCCACACCCCCCTCGCTGCCCGTCCTCCTGTTCCCCACTCATTCAACCCTTCCTTATTCAAAAACACAACCTTGCTTACACAGCGAGCTCGCTTTGTCCTCCCAATACCCAATTATTTCACCAAATTGCATTCAGTTTCTCCGAGGTCTTATCTCTGATTTTCTCACAGTAAAAGCACAAGTCAAACATCCACGTAGCAGGAGCGCAGCTTTATCGCTGATAGTGGCCCGTGTTTACTGTCATTTTCATGCTCCACTTCACCACCGGCCCATTTTCCCACACAGGAAAACTCACACAAGCACGCGCGTGCATATTTACGCGCACAGATTTACAAGCACACACGGGGCTATTTACGCAGCTTAATGATGTCTGTATACATGTACTGTTAATGACAGCGTGCAGTTAGACTCACACAGGGTTAAGTGTGAGACTGAGCTTGTTATACAGATCTGGATCACATGGGCTGATCATGAATAAAAGGAACACAATTACAGTGCTCATTCAGGAGAGGTGTGAGTGTAGCACTGAATGCAGCCAGACAGACTGACTAATCCAGAAATAAGACCTTTCCAGTGTTGGGTGTGTGCTTACAAGTTAAACAGCCTGCACATGCTAATTAGCCATCAAATAATACTGCAGAAAAGAAGGACAAAGGAAAAATAAATAAAAAGGGGGGAAGAAGGGGTTTATAATAACCGCTGGAAACATGACAACTCAACAACCCTGCCTTGAAAGATTTTACTTTTGCCAGACTCTTCTCAGTCGCATCTGCACCCACTAACGTCTCAACACCTTTCAAACTCTTCCAACGACTTGCAACGAGCCGCCCGGTGCTCCCAAATCCCCCTGGCTTCAGTCTGTCACTGGAACTCTGCTCCTGTCAGAGTTTACACAAAACAGAGCAGAGAGAGCACGCCCGCTGTCCCGTCTGCCATCGCCTCACACTGCTGCCTCACACAGGCCCAAACGAACCATCATAAAATGACCCTCTACCCATGACAGCAGCCTTCAGCACCAGCAGATACGACGGCTATATTACCCCAGCGTGCATCTGTGTGTGTGTGTGTGTGTGTGTGTGTGTGCATGCATGTCGGAATCAACGCAAGTATATTATGATTATGAGAATGTGCTGTCATTTGATAATGTATGCGATAGTGTAATTCACTGGAATAACTGACTGATGGAGGGCCAGACAAATAGACAGGAAGATGAAAGACAAGTGCAGAAATGGTGTGTGTGTGTGTGTGTGTGTGTGTGTGTGTGTGTGTGTCTGAGTGCACAAGACTTGGGAAGTGCATATAATTGGGCACCTGCAGCTAAAGTTGGAAAGAAACTCTATGGGTGATGGAGCTCAAATGAGCAAAAATGTCCAGTCACTGAACAATAAGAATGGGCCCAGCAATCAAATCGCACATACACACAAAAAGTCCTTTCAGTAAGACGCTGAGGTGCGCACACACGTACTGTTCTCGCAAAATGTGAAAATGTGCACACGCACGCACTGTGCTTGTGTTGCAGTAGTGTAATAGTATATAGAGTATAGATGGATCTAATGGAAGCAGCCTGTGGGGCTGTACGGTTGTGGGTTGAGCTATGAACAGATCTGTATCAGTCAAAGGGACCTTTCACTGTCGTGTGAGATCACGACCTTAAAGCTTGGAAAGCCTTACTGCTAAAAACACACGCATGCACACAACAGACAGCTCAACAAGCTCCAGATGACAGGTAAGAGGCAGCCAGAAAGAGGAGGCCCTTTGAGGAACATGAAACCAGCTCAGTTTTTCTAGTCTTATTCAGACTGGATGGACAAACACTAGAAGACTTTCTGAATTTCTGTCTGAAATCCACAAGAACACTCAGATTTCACCAAAATTCCTGCAGAAACAAATCATATTATATCACAGCAGTGGGGAGCCTCCGCAGTATTGTTTGTATGTAATGTGACCTCTCTTTTACTCACATCACCCCCCCCCCACCCCCTCCTGTTTTTATCAGTGTCCTGGTTATGTCATCCCAGTCAGTGGGGGTGAGTGAGCGGTGCAGCTCTATCTCTGAGGGTGAAGGGTCTGCTGATCTGAGATCTCAGTCAGCAGGCTTTATCACCTGCTGCCACACACTGAAGGCTTCAGCTTGTCCGTCCGAATCTGACTGGTTTGGTCACAAAGAAACTTGGGAGAGGTCAAAAACAGAAAACGTGCATGGTCTCCCCAGCAAACCTGGCACACGGCCTGAGAGATGCATTTGGAAGAAACGAGGGGTGGCTCAAGGCTTCTGCAGAGTGCATTATATCTTATCTTCTATTCTACTAGCATGTTTATGTTGAATATGTTAGCATGCTAACATTTTTTTATGTAACAAATTAAGGCAATTCTCATCATAAACCAAGGGACCAGCTAGTCTTCATCGTTTATCCTCTGGGGACTACGAATATGCAAAAAAAGGTTCATGACAGTCCATCTAATAGTGTTACATTTTCCAAAACAGATACCCTCATGCATTCACACAACAAACGGCAAATGAATAATGTCGCATATGCACTGTAGTATAAAACTGATCTGTAAAAATATTTAGTGTGATAACCATCGGGCTGTAACTAAGAGCTGTATCTCCCATTTAAAAGTGTGACCATATCAGCGCATGCTTTTCAGTTATCTTCATAATCACTATCTGATGAAGACAGTTCATATGACTGGCAGAATATCTATTTGTTCTCCTGATAACCTTGCCCTCTTCCTCTCTGTGTTGCTTTCTGGAAGTTCTAGTGTTATTGCTCTTCTGGAAAGGAGCTGGACACAGCTAATGGTTTTATACACGCTTGCACTGCGGGCCCTTGGGTGTTAACATTACCTCGACAATGAAGGGACTGGAGTGGAATAATCCACTGATATTAAATGGGATTCATAGAAGCAGTAAAGCTGTCTCCAGGATGGAAAAGCTTAGGTTGGTTTCTAATGTTTTTAAGTGTGCGAAATTAAAGAAAAGGAAATACTTTCTCACAGGAGATAATGCGAGTGAAAAGGGATAATCATGGAAAAGATCACCTAAAAAGTCAACAAAAAGGTTTGGCACAGAATAATGCTTTCAAACTCTAGCACCACAATCCATCAAGTGCGCCAGACGCAGGCAAATAAACAATATATCATAGCTGATGCACTCTGTCACCTTTGTAAACTGACACAGCAATCAAACCTGTGCACTTAAGCTGTCTAAATGTGCTTAACTGTTTCTATTAGCAGCATCAGAGGATCCACAGCCTGCGCCACAGAAGACCAGAGGGTCACAGTGAGGGCACTCTACTCACCATGTCGCAGTTATACTAGCCTTTAACTGAAATGCATTCGACTGTCCTCATGTAACACTGTCCAAATTCATTTCCTTCCCATGAGAGGAAACCAACGATTCAGCTCCAACCTTCTGCTACTAAATAAAGCACTGCACTGATGAGCCACAACATTAAAACCACCTCAATACTGTATAGCCCCCCCCCCCCCCCCCCCCCCCCCCCCCCCCCCCCCCCCCCCCCCCCCCCCCCCCCCACCCCCCCACCCCACCCCTTCCCTCCCCCCCACTCTCTCTCACACCCCTGCC